>SNQJ01S0085275.1:11089-30371 GCA_010110895.2 Picea sitchensis | reverse complement strand
TATTATCTGCATATTTAATATGGCTTCTACAAGTAATCTCTTACTTACCAGCACCAACTACTTCCAATGGAAATCCCATATGGAGGATTTATTAAGAAGTAAAGGCTTGTACCGGATTACCTTGGGAAAGGAAACAACACCCATTGATGCTGATAATAAATCCAAATGGGATAATAGGAATGACGAAGCACGCAGATTAATCAGAATGTCCATCTCTCCTGATTTAAGGTTCCACCTTCAAACAATTGATAAACCCAAAGAAGCTTGAGAAAAGATTGAATCTGTGTTTGGTAAACACAATATTATTCGAGCACAACAGTTAGAAAAACAAGTACTAACTTTAAGCCCAAGTGATATTTCTTGCATTTAAGACTATCTATCTAAGTTTAAAACACTCAAAACTTTATGTGAAGAATGTAAGATAAATATAGACGAAGATTGTTGCATCTATCTTATTCTTTCTATCTAGGTAGTGCATATTTTGTGTTTGTATCTACTTTTTATGACATGCAAGAGGCTTGAGGGACAGCTTATCAAAAACCCACTCTTGAGAACTTTTGTGATGCTTTGATTAGAGAGAAAGATAATCTAGTACAACTTGGAGTGATCATCACTGCAGGTACCTCCAATAAAGCCTTAGTTGTCCATCAGAAAGATAAACCCAAGAATTCCAAGAAGCAACATCCTCATCACAACAACAAGAAATATAAGGGTCCCAAACCCACTCAGATAGCTTCCGCTCCTAATGGCGATGAAGGAGAAAAATACAAAAGTAAGAATACTAACAGACATTGCAACTTTTGTGATAAAGATGGTCATGATGAGTCCAAATGTTTCAAGAAGATGGCAGCTTTAGAAGCAGCGATGAAGAAGCACAACATCAGTATTGATTCTACTTCTTCTTCTCCTTCTCATGGACATGCACTTTCTGCTTCTGGTTTCTCCTTCAATGCAACTTCTACTTCTACTTCTGATGAGTGGCATATTGATTCTGGAGCATCTTATCATATGGATAAGGATAGAGACATATTTTCTACTCTAAATGAATGTAACACCAAGAAAATATTTGTTGGTGATGATAGATCTCTTAGTGTTGAAGGATCTTGAACAGTTCAAGTAGAGAATGGTCATTTCAATGATGTATTATGTGTTATGTTCGAGCCGCCTTTTTCAGTCACTTCAAATTTTAATTCTTAATTCTTGAAATCGAAAGTTGCTCCCTATTTTTCTTTTATTTTCACCAAAAATCTCATAAATCTCATCACGCGAAGTAGCGATGGTCATTATATTCTTAAGGAAAAACTTTGTAATCGTTTAAATGAATTTTCACTTTATATACCTCGAGATATCGTGTGTCGGGAGTTACAAATCACATAGTTTACAAGCCCCGATGCGCGAAATTGCAAAATGACCTTAAAAGTTTACCCAGGTAAATACCGAGAGTAAAGATACTCTAAACTACAATTAAGCATCATCGGGATTTCGCGTCTCAGCATTTGGTCTCTCCAAAATCCTTACCGTCATAGCTCCAATAGGAAAAATCATGAGACTTTTTGCATAATTTGCTCGATTTAGTGTCAGGGGTAAATAGTTTTTAACCATGGTTAAAATCTATCGGGAATTCACAATTAGGCATGTTTTTCTCCTAGAAACTATACCTTCGAAGCCCCAAGTCGCGAAGTCACGATATTACTTAAATATTAATTAAAACATGATTAATTAAACACTTAATCATGTTTAAATTCTTGATAAATTAGATCGCATCATCGCGATCTCGGGTTTTAAGGGCTCGAAAGATAGGAGTGAAACCTCTCGATGCGGCGAACGCCGAAATATTGATTAAAGTCTAAAGAAAACCTAATTAAATAACCTAAGACAAATCAATTAATACGTTAATACAGGATTTGACACAGGACAATTTTGAATGTTTTGCGCAAACTAGTGTCACAACCCGTCAAAATTTATGACATTTATTTGAAATAAATTGAAGTGACAGGTAAAGATATTCTTTTATTGCTAAAAATATTTCCCTAAAAAAATGATGTCACCGTTCTGTTAGTAAGGACACTGAGGTTTTAAATGATCGAAATATAGAACTCTTTCTCTTGTTGTTTTCAAATTTCATTTCTATTATGCGCAAAGAAGCTTTCTCGCCAGGCTAATTTCTGTATATATACACATTTTTACTATAGGAGAGCTAAGTCAGAGTCTGTTGTCATGACTCCATGAAAAGCATCCAATGCAAGTGTTGAGAGTTCAGGGCAAGGCTTGGATAATGTTTCTGATACTTCACCCCGAAGTGTTGATTTTGTAAAAACCTGGTCATACATCTCCGAGGTTCTGTAGTCCGAGTTGGTGAACTGTTCAGATGACTCCAGTGATAATGAGAAAGACGACCTGGCCACCAAATACAAGATTGTCGTCCAAGCAGAAATGCATAAAGTAGCGGCCGGGTCACATCTTCTTCCTTACTATGACATGATCAGATGGGCGCTAGATCATGTAGATATCCCGACCAAAACCATCATCAACGAGCAGAAGGTCACTATTGGGACCTTTAGACCAGAACACTTGCAGGCTATGTACAAATTGTCATCCACGTCGAACTTCACATATGATGCCGAGTTTTTGGAGGGTTTTAAATAGAAGAAATGCGAACAATATGACAAAAGTTTATCTAATTTGATCAAGGATTGGGTCTCGCATCCCGCAAAGTTCAAGGCCGACAATAACGGTGTTTATTCCATCTCTTCTTTGGAACCACAATTCAAATACATAGCAATGATGACCTACAGATTATATGGGAGGGAGGACACCACTCATTTCTTTCTCCAGTGGGTGCCTTTGATGCATATAGTTGTTGAAGGCTATTCTTTCGACTGGGCCAAGCTGTTGTCGGACAGTCTGACCAGTCGAATTACAGAATATCAGACGTAGAGAGCAAGTGGGAAGGTCGCTTCATTTTTTATGGTTGCCTACATAATGGATGATGTTTGTTTCAGGACACCTTTTCCTCTTATGAGTTGGAGATAGACTCCATCTGAGGATGAGCACATCCATATCTATCACTCAAAACTGTGGGAAGATAAGGCAGCAGATTGCATATACGAAATCTTCCATCAAGTAATGGTACCAATGCATGTCACCATCTTTGGTAATCCACCGCCCAGGATCTTAGACAGCATAGTGGAAAATTTGAGCAGCGTGGCCGACTGGTACGTAGAGGCAGAATTTTCATACATCAGGGTTTTNGAAATCTTCCATCAAGTAATGGTACCAATGCATGTCACCATCTTTGGTAATCCACCGCCCAGGATCTTAGACAGCATAGTGGAAAATTTGAGCAGCGTGGCCGACTGGTACGTAGAGGCAGAATTTTCATACATCAGGGTTTTTGGCGCCTCTTTTCCTCCATATGCTCTACCATTGTTTATACCCGATAGACTGGCATGTCGAGAAATCGCTAGGCAGACCGTGATTGGTGACATAAGCAAAGATATTAAAGGGTTTTTGAAGAAGGTATGGCCACCTTTCCACATTCATTTGAACACCTATTCTTTATTAGATTTCGAACATGCAAAGGCCGAATCAGCAGCCTTAGAAGACATGAAATTGGTTCACATTGAATTCAAGAAACACGACCCACACAGGGTCGTGAGTAAATGGCCAGCTATGGCCTTAAAATATTTGAACATGAGAATTCACCTCATGATGATTTTTTCCGAGGTGTGAGATCTTATATCGAAGTTTTGGGTCGGATAAAAGCCCTGTCGCATAAAGAGAGGGCCTATGTTTTCAAATTCCAGGAACATATGCGGAGTTGCCTTCCCCTAGTATTATAGGGTAAGAACCCGAAAACTACAGAAGTTCGGTAGACGAAATCCGAGAGCTCCAAAGATTCAACACCCGATCAAAAAGAACACCAGGAAAAGAAAGAGCAAACTAGGGGCCCGAAACAGGAAACCGAGACTCCCAATCCTCTAAAGAAGCCAACCTCGGTTGTTACTCCAGGGAAATCATCTAAGCAAATCGGAAATCCCATCGTTTCGGTTACCCCTCTGCAGTCCACGAAAGGGGTCCCAGACGTTGGTTGGATTTTCGGTGAAGAGCTATCTCCCATAATAGTGGAATAATTGCCTCCGAATGAATTTTTCTTCGATAAGAAGGGAAAGGTCGTTGTGAGACAAGAGCTTTATCAAGAGGCAGGCAAGGTAGCCAAGAAATTTAAAATCTTAGCCAATGGAAAAGATGTGAAGAAGCAAGAAGTTTCAACTCAGATAGTAGGGACATTGGGGGCTTTTGCTACGGCCAACCAATATTCTGTCGAGTCCCTAAGAGATCAGTTGAAGAGAAAAAACCATTTAATCAAGACTTTGGAGGCTAAAATGGCTACAGCAGAGACAGCTGCCAAAGATCAGGCAAATTCAGGTATAGAGCAAGCTAGGGTAGCTGATCAAAAGGAAATCGAGCAGCTTAAAACCGATCTCAAACAAACACAACGGGTGGCTCAGACCAGAAAATCACATATAAGTCATCAAGAAGAATTGATAGGGCAGCTGCAGAAAAAATTAAACTCCACTGAAAGCAATATGATAGATATCGGGATATTCCAATCCCAAGCCATAGAAATCCAAAAAAGGATATCGACCACTCAGCAAGGTTTACTTGCTAAAGTGGAAACTATTCAAAATCACTGCCAACTCATTGATCAAGCATTGGAAAGAATATCTTCCATAGAAAATGAAGCCGAGGCAGCTCGGGTCATTTTCCAAGAAGCAGTTATAATCACGACAAAAAAGGAAACGGGCGGTAGTACCAAGCTCTCCATCCCAGAACAGACCCAAGGTAACATTGTGTTGAAGGCTTGGGAGCATAACATATCAGAAGGAAAAAAATGAGCTAAAGAGGTAAGAAACTTATGTGAAGAAATTTTCGGCTTCATAGATAGGGGGTTATTGAATATCAATAGTGAAAATAGCACCGAGGCACTGGGCCAGATTAATATAGCCAAGCATCTGCTAGATATCAAGGAAAATGAGGAAAGGGAATTAGATGAAATATCACAGATAACCCAACCAGACATAATCCAAGTAGATAAATGGATAATAAAACCAAATGTACATTTATGTTCTATCAACACCGAAGATCAACAGGTAGAAGGGAAATTTCCACAATTAGTAAAGGATTATTACACTTTTGAAGCAAATAATCAAACAGAACCTTCCAGGTTGATAGCCCAACTGGTGGAGAAGTGCGTCACGTGCACCGAGAATACAAAGGGACAGGTTTCGGGTATCAAAAGATGACAAGTGTCTACCTGTTATATTTTCAGAACTAGAAGAGCAAAGAAAGGATGTTGTTCCAGTTGCCCGAAAAAAGGACAAAGACATAGAATTGAAACGTCTAACGTCTAAAATACTCTTGGAACGTTTGAGCATCCAACATGTAGAAGTTTGTATAAATATGAAATTAGAAGAAAGAAAAAAGGGCTAGACCTATTTTGGTCGATTGTAATAGAGACTCTCTCTTTTTGAATATTAATACAAAGCAATCTGAAGACTCTTGATTCCATCAAGACTGTGTTATGAGTTTGTTTCCTCTGTGATTTCATGTTCAATTTCATTTCGCACATATATGTTTGATGAATGTTTCACTACAATTTAGTAAAACATCTACTATGGTGATTAATTTTTAATTGTCTATATCATTTACAGCTTTTCCTCTGTATCGGCTATTAGCAGGTACAAGACCTGTGAACTCTTTAGATTTTCATATTTTACATTCGTCGGATTTCTTCTCACCTTTTTCTTCTTCTGTTTACAGGGAGATATTCTCCCTTGATAGGAGCCTCGTATTATAAACAACTTTATGTTTTTCTCACATTTTCACACACACCAATTATTTAACAGATAACTCAGTTACGGGAAAAGGCCTTTCGTTTGCAAATTATCCTTAACATTTAATTAAATAGTTCTCTTTTATACGATCGAATTGAGACATCATCTAAAACTTTGAAACTCTCCTTAAATTTTAATGTTCCTCTATGACTGTCCCTATTGTAAGATAGCCTAATATTGAACCCGGTTTATCGGACCAAACACATATCGCTCTAAATCTCTTCGATACTATTCTTAAAACAGCCACTACTCGGGTAGAACTCGAACGTTCATGGGCCGCTATTGAATGGGATATAAACATCCAGGAACAGTTGGAAGCTAGACAACGACAATCTGGAAATCGGCCTTAGTTTCCTTTCCCGAGGTTGATGCTTTCCCCTTCTTTATCCTTTACTCACTTTCAGATGCCTAGACATTGTACTTTATAAGCCTTAAGTACAGACTCTGGAACAACATGTTTGAAGTATTTCTTGTAACCTTCTATCAGTATATCAAATCACTCATTCAGGTGAAGGTAAAACCATAGAGTTTTCACCTCACCAAGTTGTAATCAAGGATCTAAAATATCCTAAGCATGTTCTTGCAATTGGAATTGTTGATGATACTACCATGTTGTACAAGTTTGACAGCTTTGGTTCATCATATTTTTCATCAGTTTTTGTTGCTCATAGCGATGACTTCAGCAAACTTTGGCATGAGCAGTTTGGTCATCTAAACTATCGCTCATTGCAGAAACTATGTAATCAACATATGGTGACTAGTCTTCCTCTTGTTTCAAGAAAAGATGGTGTTTGTGTCGGTTGTGTTCTCGGAAAACATCATCGAGACAGTTTTGATAAACATGCCTCTTGGCATGCCTCGGGTCCTTTGAAGCTTGTTCACAGTGATTTGTGTGGTCCACTTTCTTCTCCTTCCTTTTCTAGGTGCAAGTATTTCTTAACTTTCATTCATGACTTTTCCAGACGTACTTGGGTTTACTTCTTAAAACTTAAGAGCAAAGTTTTTAACAAGTGTTTGGCCTACAAGGCCCTTGTAGAAATGCAATCTGGACATCAAATTCAAAAGTTAAGAACAAATAATGGTGGCGAATATGTGAACAATAATTTTACAAGTTACTGCACTACACAGGGAATCCAAATGCAACACATTGTTCCATATACACCACAACAAAATGGTGTTGCTGAGAGAAAGAATTCCACATTAAAAGAAATGGCTAGTTGTATGATCCAATCTAAGGGATTAAGTCTAAAGTATTGGGCGGAATCCATCAACTATGCAAATTACACAGTAAATCGCACTCCCACAAAGGCTCTTAAAAATATAACACCAGAAGAAGATTGGACTAAAACTAAACAAGATGTAAGACACTTTCATGTATTTGGTAGTATAACATGGGCTCACATTCGTGATGACAAAAGGAAAGCATTGCAGCATAAAAGTGAGAAGTGTATATTTGTTGGTTATTTTGAAGATGTGAAAGGTTATAGACTTATTCAACCACATTATAATGAAATTATTATTATAAGATATGATAAATTTAATGAAAATCTCTTGGCCTGTGAGCCTAATTCGGCGTTTGTGCCTTCTTTGTCCTACGAGCCTAATTCGGTGGTTGTGCCTTCTTCAACCTGCAAGCCATCTTCAGCATTTGTGCCTTCTTTTGTTCCATTTTCTTCTTTAGATGATGACAGTGAGGATGAAAATCCACCTCCGCCTTCTCACCCTCCTCCAGATGATTCCTTTGAACCTGAACCAACACCAAGTCCATCGCTTCCTAGATGGGTCCATTCAACACGAGAAGAAGCTGGTGATCTTGTTGGTGATCCTTCAAATCAGCGTCAAACATATTCACAGCTCCAGTGAGCCTCTTCTCTTTAGGCTCAAGTTTCAGAAACTCATGATCCAGAGACATTTGAAGAAGCTTTAGGTCATCCAAATTGGGATATAGAAATGAATGGAGAGTATTGTTCTTTAATGGCAAATGATACTTCGGATCTTGTACCTCTTCCAAAAGAAAGAAAACTTGTTATATGTAAATGGGTCTATAGAATTAAGTATGCATCAGATAGAAGTGTTGAAAGACACAAGGCTTGGTTAGTTGCCAAAGGATTTTCCCAAGTTGAGGGAATTGACTATAATGAAACCTTTTCCCCTATAGCCAAAATGAATTCCATCTGACTTGTTCTTGCCCTTGCTGCCTCACATAAATGGGAGGTCCATCAGATGGATGTTAAATCTGCCTTCTTGCACAGAGATTTGCAAGAAGAAATATACATGGAACAACCTCTTGGCTATGTCCAGAATGACTCTAGCCTTGTTTATCTCCTTAAGAAATCTCTTTATGGTCTCAAGCAAGCTCCCCGAGCTTGGTATGCCAAAATGGACAGCTTTCTTATTGCCACTAGATTCTCTAGATTCCATTCTGATCCTAATGTCTATACCAAGAAAGTAGGAATCCATCTCATAATCCATGTCCTTTATGTTGATGACCTTATCCTTAATGGTAGTGACTCAAAACTTTTAAACCGTGTGAAAACCATCCTTAAGAAGAAATTTGAAATGATAGACTTAGACTTGTTGCACTATTTCCTTGGCCTCCAAGTTTTGCAAACCAATGCAGGAATTTTTCTTTCCGAGTCTAAGTATGCTTGTGACCTTCTTCGTCACTTTCACATGGACGATTGTAAACAAACCCCTTCTCCCTTCCAGTCTGGAGTCAATTTTACTTCCACCTATACTTTTCTCGTAGTTGATGCCACCTTGTACAGTCAGTTAGTTGGTAGCCTCTTATACTTGACTCATACCCGTCCTGATCTTTCAATTTTTGTTGGTATTGTTACCCGGTATATGCAAACACCCCATGAAAGCCATTGGAAAGAAGCTAAAAGGATACTTGTCTATGTTCGTGGTACAGTTCAGTTCAAGATACATTACAATTCAGGGGGGCTCCTTTATTGGTTGGTTTCACTGATTCAGATTGGGCCGGCGACCCTGATGATCGGAAGTATACTAAAGGTTGTGTTTTTAGCCTTGGTTCAGGACCTGTCACTTGGGCCTGTAAGAAACAATAGGCTATTTCACTTTCTTCAGCAGAAGTAGAACACCGAGCAGCGGTAAATGCAGGTCGGGAAGCCTTGTGGCTTCGACAGATCCTTTCAGAGTTTGGATTCCAGCAGTAGCATCCAACCAACCTAGATTCAACCTGAAACTGTGAAAGCTACGTGCATAGATCTGTTTCCCTAGTACACAGTATTCTAATTCACCTGTGAAGCTCTGTGCCAAGAAAAAATATTAGATCTACAAGCTCTGTGCTCTGATAAAGGTAAGAATAGTGAAAACTTCTAGATCTAAAAGCTTTGTGCTTTGTAGAAGTAAGAAAAGTAGAAATTTTTGTTTCAACAGTATGGATCTAGGTATGGTTGATAGATTCTGTCCTAGCTTGAAAACTAGGGTACTAATAGATGAAAGAAGGTTTAATATGAGTAGATCTGATAAGAATAGTGAAAGATATGTTATACCTATGCATAGAAAGAATGTTTGGACTAACAAATGGATGCAGGATCCTAGAAAGATTTTTTTGCAGGTTAGCTACTATGATCCTAGCGCGTAGTATAGGAAGGGTTGGGGATAATTTAAAAGAAAGACAGGAATAACCCTCTATCATAGTTGTAGAAGACCAGGACATCTTGCTAAAGAGTGCCCTGGCAAAACATATAGTTGTCTCTGTTGTAAATCTATGGACCATGAAGTATTGGATTGCCCTAGAATGATTGCTCAGCTTGAAGGAATGAACATGAGACAAGAAAAACCTAAGGTAGATCCAGAAACTAAGATTATGACAGAACCCAAAAACGAATCAGAGAAAGTATTGCTACATATGAAAGAAACCATGAATGACCACCGACATGCCAGCTTATCAGAGATCTTCAAAGAAAAAGCATACATAGAAGAAAGAATAGCAGACTTCGACATTGACTCTGTTCTGAATGAGGAAACATGGGTGAATATCATGAAAGAAAGAACTTGGGAACTTTTATGAAATCCTGTTATGATTCCTTCATTGGGAGGAATAGGATTGATTAGAAGAAAGTTGATAACCCTATGTGGAAATCACACCTAGATATCGATGGATGCCAATGGAGCTTCGACATAGGAATATTTTGAGATTATTAAATTTACCGAGGACAATGCACCATTTGCTATGTTACTAGGAAAACCTTGGATTAAAAGATATTAGGCCAGAAGAAAGAAAGAAGAAGTCTTAGAGAAGAAAAAGAAAGATTTAAAATAATTCATGACTAGGAGAATCGCGCACTTAGTTGAAGAACAAGAGAACAACTCGAAGCTATTTAACACAAGATACTTGGATGTCGAAGTTGTAAGAACACCAGAAGACCCACATAAGACTGAATTACCCACCCCGGATGAAGAAGAAGTATTACCCTTGAATATTAAGAAAGAATCTCAACAACACGAAGTTACTATGCCAAAAGAAGATAAGAATCGAAATGGAAAAAGGAATACCGAGACAAATCTCACTGGAAAGAAGGATAGAAAACTAATTAAGAAGAGATATAAGATTGAAAAGTTACAGAAGGTTCCGGAAGGAACTTCGTAGAAGGAAAATTTTCAAAATTGGAGCTTCGCCAGGATATCATAATAGTGTCACATGGCACTTCACCATGGAAAAACAATATTGCCATTGGAAACAGTATAACTGTTAGGTAGACCCTCTGAACGGATAGAAAAGAATTTATGGTTCACCACCAGATCGTTAGACCGCACCGTAATGGACAAAACAGAGTTAATGAAGGATTCTTGCCCATTGCAAGAGACCCATTGCCGAGTTATCTATTTATCCCATCGCGCCATGCACCGAGAACACTTTTGCTAACCGTGAATATAAGCCCGTAGACTAAGTTGATTTTTCACAGTGATCATCACGTTATTGACCTCTATCCCATTGCAAGTATCTAAGTTACTCTTGAACCCAATATATTTCATCACGAGCGCGTATGTCTGAGGATCTCAATGCAGTCGAAGAATCTATGATGGAAGTACTCATCGACCTTATGACCGAACGAGTAATGTATGAGAGAGGGATGTATGTGGGTGTACAAGCTTCATTCATGAGAGGAGTGCAAGCCTCTTTGTCGACTGCTCATGGAGCCTAACCATCCCGAACATCAGCAAAAAACAGAACCAAGCACAAAGATGATATAGCAAATGAAAAACTGATCCCGACCATATTGCCCAACTACATCCCGCCTCTGTCCAGCGTGGTGAGTCGCGATAGTGTGCCAAGAGACTTCGAGTACACCATGGTTTCTACGTACCTTTCGAAGGGGATACACACAGTTCCAGCGGACTAGGACAAGATCGTAGCGTTGAAGTTCAGCGACTTCAACTTCAGAGATCGCAAGGTCTATAACATGCTCACCCCATACAAATACCTGAGCAAGATGAAGGGAAAGAATTCAAATATAATCCCCCAGTCGTGGATGATGAACCTCACGCAGTCCACCCTACTAAATATAATGAAGATCCCACACTTCAAAAGACACCAGGAAGTCAATGCCTATGTCAAGTTGTTACTTTCATGCTACCATGGCGGCTACTTATGGCTAGACTATTGTATTACAATTTATCCAACGCTGATCCATTGGATCACAGGGTTGAGTATGCAAGGCCCTGACCCGCAGAAGTTTTATCCAAGAAAAACCACAGATCGTGCACTAGCACAGAAAATCAAAGAGACATGCGGTGATGTTGAGAAAGGAACATGAGGCTACAAGGTATCTTCCATCCAAAGTGGTGCAATGTGCCTAGCATGTCAACTGATAGATGAAAAATTAGTAAGTAAGAATCGACCTACGCAGGTTACAGGCTTTGTCATGTACCTCGCAGCGAAGTGCGCAGAAGGCCCAAAGATGAACTAGGAAAAGTACCTAGTTAATCAGTTGGAACTAGACTGCAGAGAAGCACATGATCAGGGTTATGAATTTCATTTTAGCTGGCTCCTGATCCTCATCGCCTTCATTTCCTGGGAGATTCCGGAAGGTGCGACCTTCCAAGATATTGAACCATTTGAACCGCTTGCTGCAAAGTTCGCTACACTCTGGTACTCGAGTGATATGAACAAACAGTGGCAGTCAAATGTTTTTTTTCATAAATACTACATTCAGCTGAAGAGAGCCATCAAGGTTGAACCTCGCATGACTCCGAACACCTTACAGAGATGTCTGACCTTGAAATTGACAGACTCGAGGATGCGCACAAAGAACAGGACAAACCTATAACAAAGAAGACTGAAGAGGTCCAAGACTTAAATAGTGCCTCAGGAATGACTGCTTTAGTATCACTTAACCGAGGAGGCGATGACGAGGTAGAAGAACTAAATGACAAAGAAGCTGAACAAAAGCAAGGAACACCGCTCAGAGACGAAGTTGATCCCCTAAAGAAGAGGAAGGGTTCACCCCCGAAACCTTCTTCCCAAAAGAAATCAAGAGCCAATGTAACCAAGATGAAGACTGTACTCACCCCTGATGATTTTGACTTCATCATAGCAACCCTAAACGACGCTTCACTGGAAATAGAAAAGAAACAAGAAGCCAAGCAGGAGGAAATGTATGATATAATTGAGACTGAATTCTGAGGGGTACAACAGGCCCTTCAGTCCAATCACACAGTCTCCACTGTGCCACTGCCATCAGAAGAACTTCAGTTGGGAGATGAGCCAGCCCAACTCCACCGACTAGCTGATACAATTGAAGCTCGCCTTCAACGGGCACAAGAAGAAACAGAACAAGCCACCCAAGCCTTGAAGTAAGTGCAAGGTGTACTTGTAGAACAATGCAATGCTGAAGAATAGGAAAAGGTTTCTCTCCAAGTGAAGTTCGATGAAGAAAAAGCACAGATGCAACAAGGGAAGGAACAGTTCCTTGCAGAGCAACTTAAAGTAAAAGAAGCGATCAACAGATAACTTTGCTCTATGACAGTCTTAGAAATAAAGGAATAAGATAGAGTTACACATCAAGTAGAGCATCTTGCAGAAGCTATCCAACAGCTATAGCAATGCATAGCAGACTTAAAGCTCCGCACAATCCCAGACACTCCACAAGATGTGAAGGATCAAAGAGAAGCAATTTCTCGCAATGCAATTGAGAGACTAAAGACCCTCACCATGGAATGAAAGCAACTAAGTAATCACAATGCCCAGATGTATGAGAAACACATTGAGAATCCAAAACTAAAGGCATTAGAGTCACATCTCCAGGAAGCGAAGCAACAAGAAGAGACTATACAGACGCAATTGAAGCCCCTATCAGTTGTGGAAATAACGAAGCGATCTCAATAGAAACGCATCACCCAATAGTAGATACACACTATTCCGATTAGAGTTATGGAAGTAACTAAGAGGCTCCAACCTGTACAAGATAAGGCTTACCAATTGTTCACTGTGGTCGAAGGCCGAGGAGAAGAACTGGAGCAGATTGTCACTGCAATTGAACAATGCCTAGAGGGGCATGTCAACGACGCAGTCATCCAAGAGTTTGTTGAATAGGAGGTTGTGGCACAGCAACAAGTCCAAGCAGCTCAAGCCAATATCGAGGCTTTCGAAGAAGAACTACCCAAATCTAAGTGACTCGGGACATGTCACGGGTGAGTGTTGGGGGCCTATTGTCCCTTGACCAGATCTACAAGAGTAGCACAAACCTTAACTCTTTGTTCCAAGGGATTATTTCGGCACCGGGAAACTGGAAGGGAGGTTTCCGAAACACTCGCAAGAAGATTGCCAAAAAGAAATCTAGTCCATTGATTCTGCAGAAAGATATGGACTGAAGATCCAATTTGGTATCAGGTCTTCGGGGATCGGGGATTCAAAAGGGAAGGAGAAAAGTATTTCATGGATTTTCGTGAATCATGAAATCCTGAAAGAAGAAGGAGTTGGGACCCAATCCTTTAAGGAGGGTCACATTGAGCGCATAAGATCAAGGGCTAGCACGAGCTAGGCCCCAAATCAGATTTCAAGAATCCCAAGGAGAGAAGGTTGGAGTTGCATCGCGATTCCCTGAATCGTGAAAGCCGAAGTGCTCAGAGGAGTAGCCCTAGACCACAGTGCAGGGTCATACAGAGAAGGCTTAAGGAAGGATCCAAGGATCTTAGCCTATTTCGGGGTTTGGAAATTAAAGGAGTCGAGGGGACCGACAGCAGAAATTGCAAAATGCGAATTCTGAAAAGTTCCTTTTGAGTAAGGTCTGTGGTCACATCCTATGATCGCGTGGAGGTGGATCTCATGCCTTGTGCATATTCACACAGGTGGGGTTTCAATGAAAAGGGACCTGTGGATTCGTTTAATAAAGGTTCCATCAGTGAACCAGAGAACCATTTCGGCTCAAAATTGGGAACGATCTAGTGATCGGGAGGTCGTAGAACCCCGTAGTCGAGGGGGGGTTGCATCACAACTGGAAGGAGGATCCAACACCCTAGTTTCTCAGGCTACAACCTGAAGGAAGCTCCAACACCCCAATTCTCTGGCTACAACCCCCTATGTTCTCCGGCTACAACCAGAAGGTGGCTACAACCACTTGCCCTTGCCCCGTCCAACCGCCCTGATGTAGAAGTAGAATTATGGAACCATTGTCACACTATCACTGTGAGATATACTGTGTAAACCTGTACCACTGACCTGTAGCCAACCAACCTGTAACAGCCTGTACCAAACAACCTGTAATCAACCTGTACCATAAACAAGTGCATAAACCATGCACCAACTTGTACTTCAACATGTACCATCAATGAGTGCATCAACCATGCACCAAATATGTAAGAATCATTCATCAAATACACATAAACTATGACTCATCAAGATGTACCAACATCATCAAATATACACCTCATGTATGTGCCAACTCATCAACTACTTGTCTCAACCATGTACCCAACATGTACCTCAACCAAAATCCCTCATCAATTTCATCATCCAAATCTGATTTTTAACTCTCTAATAGACCTGGTGTATATGATCACATACCTGCAAACCTTCCTTAACTTTAACAACAAGAGACTAGCATTTTCATCAAACTTTACTTTAGTCTCACATGACTAATTTTCGATTAGTCAACAACCCTAACTTGCAATTATCATAACTATATATATGTAATGAACAAAGATCTAAAAATAGTACACAATGTTCTTCAGTGTATTTTATGCAATTCCACCAGGATTCACTACTTGGATCCTCTAGGAAAAGGAGTTATAGCAAAAATGGCATACCTTATTGAATTCTGGATTATTCTAGAGAGTGAACTTGTAGAGCGTGCCCCACACAGAATATTTGTTGTATGGATCTGAAAATTGTACACAGAATACTATAGACTGTACGCTAACCAATACATTTGGTCTTACATAATTTGGATCTGTTATGAAGAAGTTATGATCTTTTTACCCGAAACACATGTTTTAGACTAGTTTCGGGACTAGCCACAAACTCTATTTTCCACGGAGTGTAACTCCAAAAATACAACGACCCACAAGATAAAAAATTTATCACAGCTACTTGAATATGTTTCGTCAATGTTCTCCCAATTTCACGGTCTGAATCATTATATAAAAAAAATTATTGTGAAAATGGTGAGATGACCTATAAATAACATACCTTAGAAAGCATCATCAAAAGAATTTATCCTCCCTTGAATTTCAGCCTTCTTTGCTTCACCTTCCATTTGAAATTCGGCTTAGATATCCTTTGGTTACATCATTCACTTGTAGATATTCAATATGCTCAAGTGGGATTAAAAATGAGAGACCCTTGCCTCTTATTTATACTTTCATGTAGCTTCCTCAAGGGGTTACCTTCTAACCATCTTAACCCACTTTCCTTATTTTAGGGCTAAGCCACTTCTAACCACTTGTCCACTTAGTAATTTCTCCATTAAATTTATTATTTAAATAATTTATTTTTTGTCCACTTTGACTTATAGTACACTCACCACTTCACTTTATTATTTAAATTACCTTCTAACCATCTTAACCCACTTTCCTTATTTTAGGGCTAATCCACTTCTAACCACTTGTCCACTTAGTAATTTCTCCATTAACTTTATTATTTAAATCATTTATTTTGTATCCACTTTGAATTATAGTAAACTCATCACTTCACTTTATTATTTAAATAATTTCTTCTTTGCAACCACTTTGAATACTTTGACCTTTTGGGGCTTCCAGACGACTCGTGAGGGTTCTCCAACTTCACATGGCCATAACTCTCTAAGCGTGAGTAGTTATGTGACGTTCCACATAGCACTGGACATTTCATGACATGTACTATCCATATAGAATAGTATTTCCTGAAAATATATCAAAACTCATACCATTATCCATCAAACAAACTTGGGTCCATTACCCAAACCTTTGTGCGACCGGAATTTTCTACCGGACTTTCTTCAAGGGTTGACATCAATGACAACCAACCTAATTAATCAACAATACCCCCCTTTGGAATTGATGGAAACATTTTGATGCAATACTGAAGTCATATCACTCATGCTCTCTCTGTGACCATCACTCCCCCTATAACCATGTATTTGTGCTCTTTCTCCAAGCATTTACCTTTTCATCTGATAAATGTCTCCCCTTTTATCATCAATGGAAAAGGTATCTTTCCATCTGGGGTGTCTCCCCCTAACTGAAATCTTCCAAAACTAATCTCCCAACCTGAACTATCCTCTTTATGGTGCTTCCTCATGTAAATATAATACATATAAGATAAGCATTCAAAAGCATTCATTTTAGAGTAGAAATTACTCAGAGTCGCTGGCGAAGATACTCAAAGGATTCATGTGGAAGCGGTTTTGTAAAGATGTATGCCACTTGTTCTTTTGCGCCCACATATTCAACTCTGATATTCTTCTCTGCAACATGTTCAAATAGAAAGTGATACTTTATTAGAATGTTCTTCGTCTTGGAGTGCATCATCGGGTTCTTTGAGATATTGATGGTGTTGGATTACTGAGAGGGGGGGTGAATCAGTAATAGCGTAATTATAATCCTTTCTCTTCAAATGTTATATCAATGTAGAATTATTATCCAATAATGAGCAGTAAGAAATAAACAATCACACACATACACAATACACCAGTGTTTTACGTGGAAACCCAATTCGTGAGAAAACCACGGAATGTTTTTTCTTATATGTCTTGAAGAATTACATTCATTGGAAGCACCAACTTCCTTTGTTTTCCAACTGCAACTAGAAGGAGGCTCCAACCCCCTAGTTTCTCAGGCTACAACCTGAGGGAAGCTCCAACTCCCCAATTCTCTAGCTACAACTAGAAGGAGGCTACAATCCCCAATGTTCTTTGGCTACAACCGGAAGGTGGCTACAACCAGAAGGTGGCTACAACCACCTGTCCTTGCCCCATCCTACGACCCTGAAGTAGAAATAGAATGATGGAACCACTGCCACACTATCAGTATGAGATATACTGCTATAAACCTGTACCAATAAATCTGAACCATGCATCAACCATGCATCAACCCGTACCTCAACCTATAATCAACTTGTACCATAAACCAGTGCATCAACCATGCACCAACCTTTAATCAACCTGTACCATAAACAAGTGCATCCAACCATGTACCAAGTATGTACCAATCATGTGTCAAATACTCATCAACTATGATTCATCAATATGTACCAACATCATCAACTATACACCTCATGTATGTGCACCAACTCATCAACTACTTGTCTGAACCATGTACTCAACATGTACCACAACCAAAAGCCCTCGTCAATTTCATCATCCAAATCTTATTTGTAGCTCTGTAATAGACCTAGTTTATATGATCACATTCCTGCAAACCTTCCTTAAATTTAAAAACAAGAGACTAGTATTTTCATCAAACTTATCTTTAGTCTCACATGCCTAGTTTTGGATTAGTCAACAACCCTAACTTGAATAATCATAACTTTGAACCTGTAATGTATAAATCTCTGAAAATGATACACAATTTTCTTCAGTGTGTTTAACACAATTTCTCCAAGTTTCACTACTTGGAACCTCTCAGAAAAGGAGTTATAGCAAAAATGGCATACCTTGTTGAATTCTGGCTTATTCTAGAGAGCGACCTTGTAGAGCGTGCTACGCATAAAATATTTGATGAAATTATATGAAACTATTAAAAATAATACTACCGCTTGTACCCTAACCAACACATTTGGTCTCACTGAATTTGGATCTGTTATGAATAAGTTATGACATTTTTACCCGAAATATTTTGACTAGTTTCAGGACTGGCCACAAACCCTATTTTCCACGGAGTGTAACTCCTAAAATACAACAACCCACAAGATAAATTTTTAACCACAGATACTTGGATATGTTTTCTCACTTTCATAGCAATTTTAGGATCTGAATCATTATAGAAAAAAAATTATAGCGAAAATGGTGAGATGACCTGTAAATAACATACCTTAGAAAGCACCATCAAAAGAATTTATCCTTCCTTGCATTTCGGCCTTCTTTTCTTCACTTTCCTCAGAATTTTGGATTAGATATCATTTGCGATCTGGATATCCTTTTTACAGCGCAAAATGAAGAAGAGATTCCAGGATCTTGGCCCCTTGTACGGATTTTTGGGTTTTGGGATTATGTAACGGGTATGGGAATGTCGGCCCATGAGTTTACCCATGTCTAGGCCCTTTTTTTAATATATATATAGAAGACTAGGCAATGTAAGAAGAGAGAGGCATCTATGTGATGGTATGCTAAGTGATATATGTTGGATCTATGTGATCAACAATTTCAAGTGCTTTGTGCATGCTGTGTGAGACTTGCAAAGCTAAGTGCAAGTAATTGTAAGAAGTCTTAGTGTTGTACCCTAGCTCGAGAAGGAGGATCTGGCGGAGTGCATGCAGATCTCCTATCTTCTGCGGAGTAGGATTTCGATGCTATGTGCCTGTAAGAATTTTGACCAAAGATAATAAAGAAGAAGAGTTGGTGGACATAGCCCCAGGGTGGGGGTGAACCACGTACATGTTGTGTTTCTATGCTTTGTGCGATGTATTGATGTTTTAATGTCTTACTTGCTAAGTGATTTGATATAGATAGATAGATCTGTTTATGCTTTGTGCTTAATAATGTATATTGTTAGAAAAATAGGACCGCGGAGCAATAAAATAAAACAAATGCAGAAACAAAACACAGAAGACACACAATACAAGAGAGACACAGATTTACGTGGTTCACCCTGTCTGGGCTACGTCCACCAGAGAAATTGCCAGGTCGTTCCTTTATTATTATCTAGCAAATGAAGGGATACAACCTACAGCAAAACCCGATGTAACTTCCTCTTCTTTCTCTCACAGTCTCCTCTCTCAG
>SNQJ01S0085275.1:0-11079 GCA_010110895.2 Picea sitchensis | reverse complement strand
TATTGATTCTGGAGCATCTTATCATATGGATAAGGATAGAGACATATTTTCTACTCTAAATGAATGTAACACCAAGAAAATATTTGTTGGTGATGATAGATCTCTTAGTGTTGAAGGATCTGGAATAGTTCAAGTAGAAAATGTTCATTTCAATGATGTATTATGTGTTCCAAGTCTTTCTTGTAACCTTCTATCAGTATATCAAATCACTCATTCGGGTGAAGGTAAAACCATAGAGTTTTCACCTCACCAAGTTGTAATGAAGGATCTAAAATATCCTAAGCATGTTCTTGCAATTGGAATTGTTGATGATATTACCAGGTTGTACAAGTTTGATAGCTTTGGGTCATCATATTTTTCATCGGTTTTTGTTGCTCATAGCGATGACTTGAGAAAACTTTGGCATGAGCAGTTTGGTCATCTAAACTATCGCTCATTGTAGAAACTATGTAATCAACATATGGTGACTGGTCTTCCTCTTGTTTCATGCAGAGATGGTGTTTGTGCCGATTGTGTTCTCAGCAAACGTCATCGACACAGTTTTGATAAACGTGCCTCTTGGCACACCTCAGGTCCTTTACAGCTTGTTCACAGTGATTTGTGCGGTCCACTTTCTTCTCCTTCTTTTTCTGGGTGCAAGTATTTCTTAACTTTCATTGATGACTTTTTCAGACAAACTTGGGTTTACTTATTAAAACTTAAGAGCGAAGTTTTTGACAAGTTTTTGGCCTACAAGGCCCTTGTAGAAAACCAATCTGGACATCAAATTCAAAATTTAAGAACAGATAATGGAGGCGAATATGTGAACAATAATTTTACAAGTCACTGCACTACATAGGAAATCCAAAAGAAACACATTGTTCCATATACACCACAACAAAATGGTGTTGTTGAGAGAAAGAATTTCACATTAAAAGAAATGGCTAATTGTATGATCCAATCTAAGGGATTAAGTCTAAAGTATTGGGTGGAATCCATCAACTGTGCAAATTACACAGTAAATCGCACTCCCACAAGGGCTCTTAAAAATATAACACCGGAAGAAGCTTGGACTAAAACTAAACCAGATGTAAGTCACTTTTTTGTATTTGGCAGTATAGCATGGGCTCACATTCGTGATGAGAAAAGGAAATCATTGCAGCATAAAAGTGAGAAGTGTATATTTGTTGGTTATTTTGAAGATGTCAAAGGTTATAGATTTATTCAACCACATTGTAATGAAATTATTATTATAAGATATGATAAATTTAATGAAAATATCTTGGCCTGCGAACCTAATTCGTCGTTTGTGCCTTCTTTGTCCTGTGAGCCTAAATTGGTGGTTGTGCCTTCTTCGGCCTGCAAGCCATCTTCAGCATTTGTGCCTTATTTTGTTCCATTTTATTTTTCAGATGATGACAGTGAGGATGAAAATCCACCTCCGCCTGCTCACCCTCCTCCAGATGAGTCCCTTGAACCTAAACCAGCACCAACTCCATCACTTCCTAGATGGGTCCATTCAACACGAGAAGCAGTTGGTGATCTTGTCGCTGATCCTTCAAATCAGCGTCAGACACATTCATAGTTCCAGCGAGCCTCTTCTCTTTTGGCTCAAGTTTCAGAAACTCATGATCCAGAGACATTTGAAGAAGCTTCAGGTCATCTAGATTGGGATATAGTAATGAATGAAGAGTATTGTTATTTAATGGAAAACGATACTTGGGATCTTGTACCTCTTCCAAAATAAAGAAAACTTGTTATAGGTAAATGGGTCTATAGAATTAAGTATGCATCATATAGAAGTGTTGAAAGACACAAGGCTTAGTTAGTTGCCAAAGGATTTTCCCAAGTTGAGGGAATTGACTATAATGAAACCTTTTCCCCTATAGCCAAAATGACTTCCATCTGACTTGTTCTTTCCCTTGATGCCTCACAAAATGGGAGGTCCATCAGATGGATGTTAAATCTGCCTTCTTGCACAGAGATTTGCAAGAAAAAATATACATGGAACAACCTCCTGACTATGTCCAGAATGACTCTAGCCTTGTTTATCTCCTTAAGAAATCTCTTTATGGTCTCAAGCAAGCTCCCCGAGCTTGGTATGCCAAAATGGATAGCTTTCTTATTGCCACTAGATTCTCTAGATGCCATTATGATCCTAATGTCTATACCAAGAAAGTAGGAATCCATCTCATAATCCTTGTCCTTTATGTTTATGACCTTATCCTTAATGGTAGTGACTCAAAACTTTTAAACCATGTGAAAGCCATCCCTAAGAAGAAATTTGAAATGACGGACTTAAGATTTTTGCACTATTTCCTTGGCCTCCAAGTTTTGCAAACCAATGCAGGAATTTTTCTTTCCGAGTCTAAGTATGCTTGTGACCTTCTTCATTGCTTTCACATGGACGATTGTAAACCAAACCCTTCTCCCTTCCAGTTTGGATTCAATCTTACTTCCACATGTACTTTTTCTGAAGTTAATGCCACCGTGTACCGTCAGTTAGTTGGTAGCCTCTTATACTTGACTCATACCCATCCTGATCTTTCCTTTTTTGTTGGTCTTGTTACCCAGTATATGAAAACACCCCATGAAAGCCATTGGAAAGAAGCTAAAAGGATACTTCACCATGTTCGTGGTACAGTTCAGTTCAGGATACATTACAATTCAGGGAGGACTCCTTTATTGGTTGGTTTCACTGATTCAGATTCGGCCGGTGACCCTAATGATCGGAAGTCTACTGAAAGCTATGTTTTCATCCTTGGTTCAGGACCTGTCACTTGGGCTTGTAAGAAACAATAGGCTATTTCACTTTCTTTAGCAGAAGTAGAGTACCGAGCAGTGGTAAATGCAGGTCAAGAAGCCTTGTGGCTTCGACAGATCCTTTTAGAGTTTGGATTCTAGTAGTAGCATCCAACCATCCTTTGGTGCGACAATCAAAGTGTCATCAAGCTTGCCAAAGAGCCTATTTAACATCAACATAGAAAACACATCGAGCTACACATGCACTTCATCAGAAAGCTCATTCATGATCAAGTTATTGAAGTGCTCTTTTTTCCTAGAGAAGATCAAGTTGCAGACATTTTCACAAAGTCTCTTACAGAAGCGAATTTTTCCAAACTTCAATCTATGTTAGGAGTTCATGAAGTTGTCATTAAGGGGGGATAGGCTCTAATGCCTCCTTCCTTCTCCTATTGTGTCACTATTGTAAATCTTTCAATCGTATCCCAAGTTGTTCTTAAGGGGGGATGTTAGGATATTTAGACACTTAGGAGTTAGTTAAGATCTACTTGGTCAAATGTGTCGTTAGGTAAAAGTGTGTTTCCTAGTGTGTTTCTTTAGTATGCATTAGTTTTAATTTGTAGTTAGGAAATCCGACGGTCATGATATGTTCCTGACATAGACTGCTATGATGGTTCATACTCTCCTCGATCTTAACGGCCATTGATATGTGGCTTAACACCCGATTGGTCCATGATCTCTATTTAAAGAGCATGGAGGGTCATTTTTCGATGATCGATTGTGAGAAACTCTCTTGTAAAATATATATGTAATCTTTTTCTTTGCATTAATAATCTACTCCAAGTGGTCGGGTTGGCTAGGGTCATGGATGTTTCCCCGTAGGGGTTTTACCACGTGAAAACATCGATGTGTTGATCTTTGATCTGGTTATGTGATTGGTTACTAAAGGTGTTCATCCTCTGTTGGAATACTTGTGTTGTCGAACACTTGGGAAACTCCTTAAGGTAGCCTTCAGTCGGGAGAGCATTCAGAGGCTGAGGAAAAACAAGAGGGGTGTATCTAACATCCACTATGTCAGCCATCCTGTTTCTAGGGGGATTAGGACCTGCCATTTGGATTTGAAATGGAGGAGAACCAGGGAGATATGTATCTTGAACAGTTACGACTGGAACTGTGCTTCTGGGAGAAAGAGGAAACGACTGAGTGTTGGGGGACAACGATATGGGGTTCAAAGGGAAGGAAGTTTCCCCTTCTTTGGATACAACAACATTAATAGGAGGAGGAGTAGTAAATCCTGGAGTGGGAAATTATTCTAAGGTCCTAGTTCTAAACCATAGCATGATATCAGGGGAGACAGGAGTGTCAAAACTTTCTCCTTCCAAACCAAGACTAGGAGAGGAGAAATCAACAGGAAAACTCCCAAAATTTAAACTTCTGGAAACTCCAGCAGATGGTATAACGAGAGAATTAGAAGCAACTACTGGAGTTTTTGAAGGAGGATTATGAAAATTACCAAAATCACCAGGTACAATAGTCGAAATCCCTTCTTGAGGGGTCTTCCCTTTTCTGATAATCTTCTCTGGGTCAGCTTCAGGTGTTTCTAGAGGCAATTGTGGAGTAGACCTCATGTGTCTTCCTTTCGGAGCCACAACTGAAACAGTGGAGTCACCAGGTGCAAGTTGAAATCTTCAAGGTATTGATTTCTGATGCACCTTCAGAATCATAATTTCTTTGTCATTCTTACCCAGGGAAATGTCTTCAATTCGTTCCCTGGAAATGGCACCAAGAATGTTAGCACTAAGAGTCATCCTCAGATTCTGGGAGGATAAGCCCAGTACCCATCAGAAATGTTTGGTGGATGTTTGATTTATGTGAGTGGAGGTCAAATGAGGAAAAATCAATACAAGAATGATTTCAACACATAAATGGACAAGTAATGCACAGGGAAGTGAGGGCCTCATTAACTTCAATTAGTGATTTGAGTTTAAGTGTGAGCAGAGGGAAGACTTAGTGAGAGGGGTGAACAAGACTGTTATGGGCGTCAGGATTTCAAGCAGCTTGGTGAAGAAAAAATCAGACTCAAGAGCACTCTTGAGCTCAAGCTTTAGACACTGAAATATGTCCAAACAACACATTCACAACAGTATAAGAATCAAACCTACATTATCATGCAACTACAACAACTCGACTGGATCCTCCATGCCAGATTCATTCAATGTGAGAGGGAATAAGATAACAAGGAAGCTGACTAAAACTGGTCGTGATACCACTGTAATCAAACCTACATTACAATAGCATCACAACCCTCGACTGGATCCTCCATGCCCGAGTGTTTTAGCACAGTTTTTTACAGAGATGAAAAGAGGTTGGCTTCTATTAATGCGAAATTCTCAAATTAGATACATAACCAGAGAACAGTTCTGCTATCAAAACATTAAAAAATAGAGAGCTCTGCTCAACCAATTGACGACCATAAAAAAATATCAAAACTAACTAGTTATACTCAGATCAGTCCCTGACTATCAGGAGTGTGATCTGATTACTACATTCAAAGCATTGTATCTGAGCAGTCTTCTGTCAGACTGTGCATGTATCCCTCTGTCATACGCGAGCTTAGATCAATATGGGTCTGCAAGAAAATATGTCCACAGGGGTACCACAGGTTGACGGTTCAGTCCCCACGGTCATTCCTTCCATGCCTTCCATTTATGGAGTGAGTCGAGGTTTCAACCACCAAACCTACCTTCCATTAATTTCTTTCCCTCGGGGACTCAATGAGGCTTAAAGATTAGGGGGTGGCCACATGTTTCTCTTAGATAGGACGCCATATAAACATGTGATTGCGGGGATACTCAAAATTGGTTTGGGTTCATACCACTTTTGGGCCCGTAATCCACCACCTTTCACCATGTAGCACTTTCGCCTTACCATGGTTTCAATTGCGGGACCGCTCAAGAAAATTATCACCTGAGTATGTTACATCCCCGCAATGGATTGTGGCCATATATCTGGTCCTGATCTAAGATCTGGGTGCACCTACTATATTTAGTGCCACTACCAAGCTTTAATCGCCCACCAACTTTAGGATCTACCAAAAGTGTGCCTTGGGATGGGGCGCTACTTTTGGCGTTGAACAATAACAGCTCTCGCAGGATGATCTAACATGGAGGCCTGTCGTCACCATGCTGATATGTCGCAGATGGAGAGGTGACATGTATCACTCAAAAATAAGCTGAAAGTATGTCTAAAATGCTTGAAATGAGTGCCATGTGTCAGCACTAGACATATACCACGTGTCTGTGCTGACAGCTGCCACGAACTTGGTGCTCCAAGGCTTGGGTGCTAGATCCTTTCCCTTTGGCTACTCTATGTGCTTTTACCCAGAGTTGACGATCCACTGACACGTGGCCTCCTGATTTTGATGGCTACGATCTCTTTGGGACTCCGACCTCCGGGAAAACCAAATCTCAAACCTCATCCTCCTATATGTGCTTTTACCTGGAGATATGGATCTGACGATGTTTGGCCCCTTGAGATTGACGGCTGAGAATTACTTCAGACCTTTATCTGGAGTTCATGGATCTATGCCATATGTCCCCTAGATCTTCCTTTAAGTAAATCCTCTGAAGCTAAGGATATGATGATGCATGGACCTCATAGGTTGGTGGTCCAATGTTATGGGACTTATCGTTAAATGCGGGCATAAACAGATCTCCCTAGATCCACCTAGATCTAGAAAAAAATAGAACAGAATATAACGCTTTCCCTAAGCTCTAATCATTGAGTTTGCTATCTAACAAGAGATGGGAAACATACCATTTAAATATCGCTTCCTCTTGTCGTTTTCATCCTATATATACTCCGGTGCTCCTGTGATATTGGATCTGCAAGGGAACACAAGCCAACCAAAGTGAAATCCATATAGCATACTCAAAGAGAACCTATATATGTGATCAATGAATCATACAATAAAACGAGATAAGTTTTATGGGAAAGAAACATATCATTGTATTATATTAAAGTGAAAGTGGATATTACAACCAAAGCCTTGATGTTGCAAGGTCCCCTTCCGATGACCCTTTTCTCCAACACACACACTTTCTCCAACCTTGAATGAAGAAGATCCACAATGACTTGATAAACTGAAACGAAGCTCTCAAGTATGAATTGAAGTAGAACTCCTCATCCAATTTTTAGCCTATTCAATATTAATCTTTCTTGAATCAACCTCATCCTTTTCCATGAGAAATCCCTCTTTATATAGGAGAAAGAGAGATGGTTAAATATATTAGGATGATCCCACCAAATCAGAGAAGCGAGTAGGATCCCAACCATATGGATGCCACCTCATCTTCTACAAGATTCCCTTCTAGAACTTTCGTGAAGTTTGACCTTTTCTTATCCTTTTGAAATCGTCGCACCCTAGCTTTATCGAAGCATGCGGAGATGTCACAAACCATTTTTAGGATAGAGTGCGATGACCAAGAATCGTCACACCCTACTTATGATGCAGCCTACGACGACCTTCCTTAACAGGGTTTTTGAGAAGAGAAAGTCAGTCACCTTCCTCATGAAGACAAGCTCTTTTGGGAAGATGCACACATGTTGTCAATGGATCATTAAGATGACCAAAATAATGTGTAACAGAATTCCCCCCAAAGTACGAGACTGGAACTCGTGATAACTGAAATACTTTATAGAATGTGTGTGTTGGAAACAAAGAGTGCACCAGTCAAGAACCTGCAAATAGTCAAGCATCAGCATAATAATATACCATTGTCCAAGGTAGGCATTCCCATACTCAGATTGCAAAGTGTCAAATGAGTCATGGCCACTAAATATACACTGTGGATCCATGTCATCGTGAATCGACATAGCCACCTAGAATACATGTGGATATATGCTTTAAAGACTCCAAATTCGGACATAGACATGGGACATACAAAGTGGGTCTATCTGTCAAGATAAATCATAAATACTTCGTCGCAGCCTGGACCAGAATGGTATGATCCAGGGTATTTGATTCCATCATCCTTAAGTACAAATCTAACCATGCGATTACAGGTGTTGAAGTCGAACATGGCAGAAACCACTTGATTATCGGTCAACGATGAGAACTGTATGACTTGATAAACTGAAACGAAGCTCTCAAGCATGAACTGAAGTAGAAATCCTCATCCAATTCTTATCCTATTCAATATTAATTTTTCTTGAATCAAACTTATCATTTTCCATGAGAAATCCCTCTTTATATATGGGAAAGAGAGATGGTTAAAGAGATTAGGATGATCCCACCAAATTAGAGAAGTGAGTAGGATCCCAACCATATGGATGCCACCTCATCTTCTAGAAGATTCCCTTCTATAACTTTCGTGAAGTTCGACCTTTTCTTATCCTTTTGACATCGTTGCACCCTAGCTTTATAGCAGCATGTGGAGACGTCACAAACCAGTTTTAGGACAGAGTGCGACGACCAGGCATCGTCGCACTCTGCTTATAATGCAACCTGCAACGACCTTCCTTAATAGGGTTTTTGAGAAGAGAAAGTCAGTCACCTTCCTCATGAAGACAGAATATTTTGGGAACATGCACACATGTTGTCAATGGATCATTAAGATGACCAAAATAATGTGTAACATACAGATTCATTTCAGGACTTTGACACTTCGGCACTTCAGCGTTTCAGCACTTCGACACTTCGGGACTTCGGGCTTCGGTCCTTAGGGAAATTTTGATGAACAATTCGCACAAACCTCCAAAGTAAAAATCCCTAAAATTCTTGATCTGATGATGCATGGCACCCCATAGATCGATGGTCCAGATTCATTTCGGGTCTTTGGCACTTTGGCACTTCGAGGCTCCGACACTTCGGCCGCTTCGGTATTTCGGCACTTTGGCACTTCGAGACTTCAGGATTTTTGAATACTTGACTTCCAAAATCTTCCGGAGCATCGAATCTCGAAGCGAGGGATATGCCTCCATGCAATCCCAGTTTTTGATGGCTCAGATTTGATTTCGGGACTTTGGATCTTCAGAGCTTCTGAAGGTAGTGCCACCAAGATCAACGGCTTCTATTGATTTCGAGATCAACAGTCCATATATGATTCGGGAGTCTGGGATTCGGCTCTACGGGAGTTTTACGCACTTCTCTCTTCGAAACTCCCGAAGCTCATTTCCCTGAACACTTGGATCAACTGCCACCTATCCTCTTAAAGATCAAGGACTCACGCTTTCTTCAGGGCTTTTCTCTAGCGCTATACTTCACACAACTTTAATATTTCGAACACCTGCGAGCCGCTAATCTGAAATCCACATGGAATTACCGTCGTTGAAAGCAGAACCTACCCCTTTTTCTTGATTCAATTCCAGAATGGATCACTCTGAGTATTGCACCTTAAGCCCACGGCTGCGGCCTGTGTAAACAAAGTCTTGGACGACTGGATATGGGCTGGGAAAATAGAAGGACTAGAGACTGAAACAAAAGAGGTGAGTGTTCATCCTCAGGAAAAACAAAAAGGCTTGATCCAAAATTTATTTTGGGTAAGACATTAAGGGAAACCAGGGTGCATAAATGAAAAAGGGGCAAATAAAAAATCGATTTTAACAGTCAAAAGGGACAAACTTCAAGACCTAGCCTGCGAAAAGGAAAAAGACAGGGAAAGGAATTATAGACTTAGTTATTAACAATGAAAACATACGAATCCAGACAACATTATGTGATAACACTCTGAATCTTCACTTGTTCATCCTTGATAAAAGGTACATATTTCAACAATTCCAAAAATATTCTTTCATACTCGTCTATTGTCGTGCTCCCAAGCTTGTGTTCAAAGAACTCCTTCATTTTCCTATCATAGTACCACTTAGTTAAGTATTTCTTTTGGAAATACCATTTGAACTCCCTCCAAGTCACATTCTTCTCATCAATGTGCTACACATGCACATACTGATCCTACCACATTGATGCATTTCCTTTTAAATGATAAATAACAATTCTCCCTTCTCCCTGCGTAGAATAGTGATGCAACTAGAAGTATTTCCTCATACCCAACAACCAAGTCTCTACTTCTTCATCCTTTTTGTGCTCACTGTCAAAGATAGGAGGCTTGATCTTGTTTATTTCCCCATGTAGCTCATCCACCCCAATCCTTCTTGTATKCTTTCTGACAGGAGATGGACTCGAACTACTACACGCTTTCTTGAAAGAATGCTTACCAACACTTATTTCTTCTCTTATTTTCTCATCATGAGACCTGCAACTTCTTGATCTACTCAACTTTGTCTCCTTATCCATCTTMTTTTCTATTATGTCCAATCTCTACATCATTTTTACATTGAAGTCATCTTGTTGYGCCTTGGCTCTCATAACACTTTCATTATCATCCCTATAAATTTGGACATCTTTCTATAATAAGTTATAGTTTCTACCAAGTTCATCTAGTCCTCCTTGGATTATGTACCATTAGCACCCAAATCAACATATAGATCTCTGAACTCATCATCTGGATTGTAAGTCCTCTGTGCATCATCCACGGTTTTAACCTTATGCACTAACTCTCTCTTTCTCTAATCGCTGATAATTCTACAAAATGTGCAGAAAATTAATATTTTTTAGATGATTTCATGCAACAACTACATGAAAACTTAGCACCATCTTGTCGAAATCCTTTCTTCAGATTTATTGGATGTTTTTAACCTCCCAACTCTAGTGTGAACACCTTTGCATCACTGCTCTTTGTGTGCATCGCAATTCTATACAGTGCACCAATGGTTTCCCACACAAACTAAACTATGCACTGTGCGGTATTGTTATAGGATAAATCGGTAGGTGAAGACACTAACTAATCTCCCTAGATCCACCTAGATCTAGAACAAAACACACCAAAACATGATGCTTTCCTTAAGTTTTAAATATTGAATTTACTAACTAAAGAGGAATAGGTGACATACCATTTAAACGTCACTTCCTCACGCTATCGCCATCCTAGCTCCGTTCCAACACTCATACAATGATGATCCTGCAAAAGAACGCAACCAACCAAAGTGATAGTAATTGTGTAAACTCAATATAAACCTATGTATGTGATCAAGGAATCATACAATAAAACACAACAAGCTGTATAGGAAAGAATCATATTACTGTATCATATTAAATGTGAAAGAGAGATTACAATCATGGCCTTGATGTCGTAAGGTCCCTTCCAACTATCCTTCGTTCCCCACACACTTCCACTCCAAGAATTCTAAAAGCATAGATATGATAATATTCACAATCTATCTTGACAAAGGCAAAACTCAAAGACACTCCAACCAAGCTAATAATTCCAAGCCAAATCCAACTTAGCCCTTCTCCATGAG
>SNQJ01S0085274.1:82082-99924 GCA_010110895.2 Picea sitchensis | reverse complement strand
CTAGGGATGTAACAAGTGGTATCAAAGCTTCAATCAAGCTTTGTTGGTGTTTTTTTGTTAGTTCTTAAAAATAAAAGAGAGAATAAAATGACAATCAATTACTATCATTTCACCGATCACAGTTGAGTTTCAAGAGCACTTCCATATCTTTATCAATGAAAAGAGAGAGACATTCTAGCTACAATTTAAGGGAAAAGGGTATGTGGATTCCATAAACCTAGAATATTATGGAATCCACATACCCTTTTCCATAGAATATACTAACTAGATCCGAAAACCAAAGACATGAAATATGGTACTACACATATAATATATTATCAAGGAAAAAACAAGCTACATGAAATTTGGACATTTGAACAAAAATTTACAAGTTAAATGAGTACATCAATAAAAAAAGCATACTAACCTTGCAAGTTCAAAATCCGAGCTATGTAGATCGAGAATTGGATTTGTTCAACCGGTGGGTGACGAAAAAAATAAACAACTCAAACAAAAGCCATGAACAGTTTCGCAACTATAGAAAGTGTGTCGCAGAGTCTCTTAAAGTCAGGTATATATAGATCAACTAGTCAACTAGCCGTTAACACTGACCAATGAGATAGGCAAAATTTTCGTGGCAATAACAACAAACTTTTGTGGCAATAGCGACGAACTTTCATGGTAATAACGACGAACTTTCGTGGAAATAGCGACGAAAATCCCGACCAAGTTAAAAAACCTATTCGTGGCTATATCGACGAACTTTCGTGGCAATATCGACGAAAATCCCGCCCTATTTAAAAAAAAACATGAAAATAATGGAAACATGGAAAATTTTCGTGGAATAATCCACCCATATGTAGTAGTGTTTTCTCCTTGAGTACATGAATGTATACTGGACACCCAAATATCCTAAAGTGTCCAACCTCCAGTTTCACTCTGATGAAGGCCTCCTCAGGAGTCATGTTCCTAAAAGTATTATGAGGACTTTTGTTCTAAACATACACTACATTCATGGATGCCTCTGCCCACATAAACTAAGGTAAATGTTGATCATGAATCATCACCTTGACTACCTCAACAATAAATCTGTTCTTCCTCTTTGTGACCCCATTTTGTTGAGGGTTGTAAGGAACAATGTCCTCCATATTGATCCCTGCCTCAATGCAGAAATAATTGAAATCATAGGAGGTGTATTCTCCTCCATTATCTGATCTCAACACTTTTATCTTCTTTCCGGTCAGGTTTTCCACTTGTGCTCTATATTCCTGAAATCTGGTAAGGACTCCATCCTTAGTCTTCAAGAAGTAAATCCAAGTCTTTCGAGAGTGTTAATTAATGAATATCACATAGTATATGTATCCATTGAAGGAAGAAACTATCATGGGTCCACATAAATCTGTATGAACCAAGTCAAAGATCCCCTTGGACCTGTTGTCATTGCTCGGAAAGGATCCCTTGGCATTCTTTTCAAGATCACAACCTCTGCAAATGCTATCATGTTCAACATGGATCTTTGGAAGGCCCATCACCATATTCACCAGAGTGAGAAGAGCTTTATAATGTAAATGAGTAAGTCTCCTATGCCATAGTTCACTCAAACTGATAGAATCATGTACCAAAACACCAAATATAGACCAATATTGAGCATGTGCCTCTCTTCTCCTTCCTCCTACAATTGCAACTACCTTCAAGATATGCACAATAGATGAGTGAGTGAGTGTGTGTAAATGAGACACCAACCTCACATATAAATACAAGTGTGAGATAGGGTTGTGTCTCTTCACTTGGTTGAGCCGACTTCTCCTAGAAGTGGCTAAAACCACTTTATAATTACTAGGGGTCGAATTTACAAATAAAATTTGACCAATCCACAAAAGGGGATTTGATCTTATATAATACCCGACTTAATCAATCTGCAAAAGGGGATTTGATCTATAAAATAATAACTCAAATATAATTAGAATATTCTTCAAAGTTACAATATTTCAACAATCCCCCTTAACGAGAACGATATTCTTCTAACATGAATCAATACAACATCATCAAGAGAAGGAGAGGGCAACACCATCATCAAAATCCAGAACATTGACTGGCACATCTATAAATCATCGGAAGTTTTTATCATCATCAATATCATCATAGTTTATAGCATGGAGTTGGAGTAACATCATCATCATCGTCATCATCATCATGAAGTTGAAACATGAGTTCATCATAAGAGTTTTCAGCATGAGTTCATCTTCATTTAAGTTGTCTCCAATTTCATTTCACTGTTCCTTGAATTGTGAAACCCTAGAGAAATAGTCTTGAACTATTTCTCCTTTTTGCATCTTTGTATTCTTGTGTTGGGTTCTTAGGTTCATATTCTGGTTGATGTTCCTTCCTTCATACATTTGGTTAGGGAATCAAACATATATTTTGGAGTATTCTTAGAAAAAAATTTAGGGATCAAGTGGTCTTTAATGGAATCTGCAATTATTCTTTTAGCCTTAATCATATCCTTCTTGTACTTCTCTTTGGTTGCATTTTCTTTGAGTTCCTGTACATTTTATTTTATGAATTTTGCAAGGTCATTCTCTTCAAGAATGAGTCGAATTATGTACTTCCAGGAACAAAAATTTTCCACACTTTCTAACTTGTCAACAAGTTTGGTGCTTGTAGACATCTTGACCTCGAGCTAAGAAAATGACCAGAAAATGAAAGTGCTCAAAAAATGAAACTGAGCTTACCGGGAGATGCGTTGGGCTTAGGCGATTTTGTTGGAGCTGACTGTTTTTGAAGAATCCAAGTTTTACCACTTGAAACTGGAATTGCGCACTTATGGACTAATTCTTCTAGTTTTCTGGTACCAGTAAAAAATAGGGTTTGACTTTCGGAGAATCCAGCCACTGAAAATGTTATCTCAAGATGTCAAAAGATGCGCTAGGGTAGGGTGCATTTCCCAAGGTGGTTTTTGGTCAAAAATTCCTCTTCAGTAAAAATCCCTAATTTTCTTGTACGACAAGAGTGACCTCTAGATACTCAGTGAAAGATGCTCTATTTAATCAATCTCTTATACCATGTTAAGTTTTTACTTTTTTTATTAGGTTATTTCCAAATTACATGAGCATTCAATGTATTTCCAAAACAAAAATATAAATAGGATCACTAAAAGAAACACAATAACAAGATACACAACATTTTATCCCGAGAAACCCTCATGGGGGAGAAAACCCAACAAAAACTTCCTCAATAATAGATTTCCAATGCAATGCCAAGACTAAGACCAAAACACCAAAGACAGACCAATACTAAGCATGCACCTCTCTTCTCCTTCCTCCTGCAACTACAACTTCCTTCAAGATACGTGCAATAGATGAGTGAGTGAGTGTGTGTAAATGAGACAACAACCTCACATGTAAATACGAGTGTGAGATGATGCTAGGGTTGTGTCTCTTCACTTGGTGGAGATGAATTCTCCTATAAGTGGCTAAAACCACTTTATAATTACTAGGGGTCGACTTTACAAATACCATTATACAAATACAATTTGACCAATCCAAAAATGGGATTTGATCATATAAAAGACCCGAATTGATCAAACCACAAAAGGGGATTTGATCTATAAAATAATAACTCAAATATAATTAGAATATTCTTTGAAGTTACAATATTTCAACACTCCCCCTTGACAAGAACAATATTCTACTGACATGACTCAATACAACATCATCATGAGAAGGAGAGGGCATCATCATCAACAACATCTGGAACAATGATTGGCACACATATAAATCATCAAAAGTTGTTCTCATCATCAATATCATCATCGTTTACAGTGATGAGCAATCTATATCTCCAAGAACTAAACTTGGTTGTTCCATCAAGCCTATATTCCACCAAAATATGGTTTACCATAGTTGCTGGAAGAGAAAAGAAACCTTAACTTGAGGTGCAGCTGCAGAAAAAAAAAAATGAATTGAAGGAAAGGTACAAGTTGTTGTAGAAGGTCAATGCTTGTGCAACAATATTCTTTCAATAATGTTGCTTTGATACCATGCTGGATTTTTAATGTTGTTCAATTACATTAAGTTTCTTCACAAATTTACATCAACTGAAGCATAGACCATGAACAATAGTAACAGTAATAACCAATATCACAAGAAGAATAACCATGCACACATACACAAGTACAATAAAATATGCTAAGACAAAATGATTATGATAGATTGATATACTATCCTAGCCACTTACCGCGTAGCTGATGAACGTCGAGAGCCACTGACATATTTCCTCCCACCGAGAGACCCCGACATCTAGTCTCCTACCATCTTGCAGTGCCTCATATACGTGGCAAGCAACTAAATAATCTGTGTTAATTAGGTTCCCTAATGATTAACAAATGCAAAATGACATGCACGAAGGTTATATGTGTTAATCCTGGTCTTTAATTTGTGGACATGACGAAGAATATTCTTGTATGGTTAAATATCACACGCACATTGCATATTTTTAATAAAAGACTGATTAATATGGAATTATTCAATAGGTATACTCCTCTCGATGTAATTATTACAATGATGAGTGATCCATATATAGAGAACATATGGTGACCATCCATGAAAGGATGTGTCCCTTGGATAATAAATAACTACTTATTTATTATATATATTTATACCTTGTATTATATATATATATATATATATATATGGAGGAATGTCTTCCCGATGTTGTCCAAACATCAACACAAAATAGTTTCAAATATGTGGTAGCTTAAATTTTTTGTGCAACATACACAACCATTGAAATACACGAGCATTTTTTAATTGGCCCACAAAACCATTTGACCAATTCCAATGTTGATCCATCTGTATGTTCTTCTCATTAAAGTGATTGTAAAACAATTGAAATCAATTTTGTACGTAGGCTAAGTCATGGCACCAATCATCGCTTATGTAGAAGTGATACTCCTTCAATATAAATTTGTTTTCTTTGTTACTATCCGGCCTATGATTATATGTGATATGGGCCATTTTTCTGACCTTCTCTGATTGATAATATTGGCTTTGAATTTCATTTTTCAGTTGAAGGGTGTAGTTCTCAGCAAAATCAACCATTGATAAGACAATACCAACAAGAAATATATCTCTGCATATTCTAAAATGTTCATCCTTCCATAGAGTCACATGGACATGTTGAACATATTTTCATGTCTTTTCGACGAAGTCCTTGATGAAGTCACATACTTGTACCTGAGAAATCACCAATTGTATATTTTTTTATTTCTTGCCATCCATTAATATCATATGAGACATATTTAAATCTTTGCAAGGAAACCTCCTTCCTCCCCAATTCATAATCATCACTTACATGGATGCACTTGCTCAGTAATGTCATTCCACTGCACCTAGGGCATGTCCCATCTAATCAAGTTTTTTGATAAAATAGACAACCCTCTAGCCTTGTACACACGATGTTGTGAATAAAGTCTCTAGATAATGACCACAACAATATAATTGAGCATTCCTACACAAGGGTGTTATGCAATACACAATATATATGTGTGTATGTGTGTGTGAGAGAGATAATAATAACCATATTCAATGTGATATATACAACAACATGTGTTACAAATTGTGTTTATTCGAACATACCAAGGATTGCATTTATGAAAAGATATTTGGACCAAGTTAAGTGCACTATGTACTGTCATGAATCTTTCATATAATTTTGTCTGTGTAATGTCAAGAAAGTGTTTGATATAGGTTTCATGGTCCCTATATCCCCTTCTCAATTTTAGTACATATTTTTGGTTAGAAGAAGACCTAGTGTTATCATGCTAGAAAGCATGTACTAGTCCCTTAACTGCTCCAATTAACTTCATGTCAGAACGAGGTAGCCTACCAGTGAAGGCCCACAAATCTGTTGGGACACATATGTCGAGGATATATCATATATTATAATAATTTATAATAGTTTTGATATTTCATTTCATGAGATGAGAGGTTTGTTGGAGAAAACAATGCTTTCTCGGGTTCTGCTAACAATTGATTGTGAAAAGACATGTCGGTTTGCATTACGGTCTTTAAAAACATATTTCTTACCATTTTTTTTAAAAGAATCCAAAAGGTTTCTAACAATATGATGACTTGTTTATAAACTTTTGACTGTTTAAATGCCTAAAATTATCCTAACAACCATCAAACTTATAGATTTTAACAAAGCCAAAAATAATTGACATTTAGCGACATAATATTTTGGTTCACAATATTCTTTAATGATTTTATAAGAACGATAACAAATATTTTGGTTAGGTAACTTACCTTCAATTGATTCTAGACCACTTTCATCCACTCGAATTCATTTAGGATTTCTTCGCCACACACTGCTCAATCTAGGTAGGGACGATGAACCCATATTTTGACACTCTTGAACTCCTTCTTGTGGAGTTAACAATGTTGCAGTTCTTTCCCCTTCAATCAATGGTAGATAAATTATAAGAGGAGAGTTGACATCCTCATGACTAGTTTATGGAATGTATGATTGTCCAACAAGAGGTTGCACCAAAAGAACTTCTTCACTAGAAGTCTATGCACCCATTGACTCTCTAATTTCATCCATTGTATAATCATCTCCAAGAAAATCCTTCATCATTTGGTCATCCACAACAAATTTTCTTGATTAGACAATGATTGGAGGTACAATAGAAGTATGAACTGGATTGGTCTCTACTAAAATCTTGCACTTTGCTTGTGCTGATGGAGGAGAAACAACAAAAAAAACAACTATTCCTCTAGAAATTGGATTTCCCTCTATTGAAAGTCTGTGCTTTGACATACATAACTTTGTCTTTTCTCTTTCTTCATTTACCTTTTAAATGGGTTTTTATTTCCTCAAAGACTTTCTACTTTGATTCCATGGGTTCCTTGTGTTTAAAGAGAACAATTTTCTTCCAAGCACACCAAAACAAGTTTTCTTTCCAATGACAATTGTCTTCCAATTACAAAAAATAGTATTGGTATTACACAAGAAGGCACAACTAACAATTCTAATTCCAATTACACAAATTTGTCTTGGTATTACACAAGAAGACACAACTAACAATTTCAATTCCAATTACACAAATTTGTCTTGGTATTACACAAGAAGATACAACTAACAATTCCAATTCCAATGACACAAATTTATCTTCCAATTATTCCTACAATTGTCTTCTAATAACACAAATATGTCTACCAATCAAACATGAAGACAAAAAGAACAAAACATGATTGTTTTTTTTATTTTTACGTGAAGATGTCAAGCTTGTTTGAGTTTTTGACATAGATGAGATTGAGGAGTGTGCTTGGCACATATACCTACCCAACATGAATGCACACACATTCCTGCTAGGTAGGGATGAATGCCAAACACACTCAACCTCATTTCTTTCAAGTCACAAGAGTGTGTGTGTGCCCTTAATGAAATGGATATAGAATTTATTTTAGACTAAACAAATTTATGAATAAATGTGTATAGGGGTTCGGGGACAACTAAGACATAAGGGATTAATATTGAAATTTTCTTGAAGCATAGGGAAATGGTTAGAACACCACTATGTGTAAGGGTTGTGGGGCCTTCAACAAGAGGTATAGGCATAATACACTTAGAGATTATATTTGGAGGGGGTTAAAGGTCGAGTATAGGTTATTCCTAGGCTTAGATGGATCTAGGGGGGTCTAATTCATGGTCTAAGCCAAGGTCTAGGTCAAGGTCATGTTCTAGGTCATGGTCATGTTCATCGTCATAGTATGGGTCTAGGTCATGGTCTAGGTATAGCTCTAGGTATATGTAATGGTTTAGGTCATAGTCATGGTCATGGTCATGGTCATCGTATAGGTCTAGGTCATGGTCATGATCATAGTATAGGTCTAGGTCATGGTTTGTGGTATAGGTCCATGTCATGGTCATCATATAGTTCTAGGAGCCAAGTGGATCCAAGTCACTCCACTTGGGAGGACTTGTGATGCCTTGAGGTCGATTCCATGGACAGAGTTGGGTAAACTTTTTTTGGGTCGATTTTGGGGAAGTTTGGAAATGTAAGTCTATTGGAGGCATGTGTGAGGTAGAACCGAAATTTGTGAAGTCTGCAATAGCGAAGGAATGACAAGTTTTCGGTGGAGGGAGGGCCTAAGGTGCATTATAGGAGGTTGCAAAGACGGTTGTGACAGAGGGTCTTGGTGTGACAAATCCGTGTATGAGTGCATTGGTGAGGTGAAGTGAGTCATTTGACTTTGTCAAAGTCGTAAACTAAACCAGTAATGTTCATATTGTAACTATTTTTGCAATAACAAAACCTTATCTGGGTGTTAGGCATGGTTCATGCTACCTGCACTATTTCTGTGTATGTATTTTGTTCGTTTCGTTGTTGTTCTCTTGGTTTATCATGTTCATGGATGTATGCTTAAATATGACTAAGTGTTAAAGTTGTTAACAATTTTCTAAGTATACAAGAGTTGGACTAGAGTAGGAGTGTAACTCATCGATAACCTATAACAGAATATGGGCATGTTCTAAGTGAAGAGGCATAGTACAAACAAAAGTATCTTTTGTGTTGCCAAGTAACCAAGTGAGAAATGACGTGGCGTCACACACCCCTAAGAGGTGTATGAACGCAAGGCACACTACGGGGATGTGACATATGGTATCAGTGTAGTTTGGTGCCCTTCACCACTCTTCCAATTAGAAAAATTGTGGTGGGGTGCACTTATTGAAAATATAGTTTGTTGCAAAGTCAGTTCGGTGGGAACATTCACAAACTTCATGAACCGTTTAGTGGAGCGAACTAGTTCATTGCATACTTTGAATTAGACTTATGATAGATGTTAAATTGACAATGTGGTGGAAGGTTGGTCTGGAAACACACCTTGTATAGACCAAGAGTAGAGTTTGTGGTGAGACGAAGCACTTGGACTGGGTGGGTGATTGCATAACTCATCATAGAACTTGTAACAGAGTTCATCGCAAAGGAAAACTTGGTTGGTTTGATTCATGATGGAATTAAATTTCGGACCTATTGTGCACACCTTGGAGAGACTAGACATAGAGTTTGTTGGAGAACAAGGCACCTAGGCAAGGCAGATGAATGTAGGATTTGTCACACGACTTGTTGCAAATCCAACCGCAGAAGTGATAAAAAAAGTGAGCGTAGAGGCTGATCATGAAGGGGAGAAGTCTTGGGTTGCAGCAAATTCAAGCACTTGGGTGAACAACTTGAGGTGACCTGGAAGATATCTATAGAAGGTAGTTGGTTGGGCATGTTTCCATCATGACGTCTTTATGTCGTGCATCACCGAGAACAACAGTTGAGTTGAGTTGGTTTGTTGGATGAATATGTCGATCACATCCTTCGGATGAGGTAGCTATTTAAAGAGTTACAATAGTCAGTCAACAACAGTATGACTTGACATTCGAGTGGTGGGTGCATGGTTCCTTGAAGCGGAAGCAATCAAGTTACAAAGATGGAAAGACATCGGAGATTAGTTCAACCAGTTGCATACAAAATTTGGGACTTAGACAAATTTCTAAAGTGGATGGATGGACTCAGCCTTGTATCACAATGAATATCTTGTAGGCTATGGATAGTGATTGAGGGGAGTTCATGTGGAGAGTTGGTTGCTTGGGCAAGCAAAGGTCCAAGACAACAAAATTAGAACAGAGTTGAAACCAAGGATGTCGTTGGGAAAGGCATGGTTGGTTTTGAGTTATTTCATTTCCTAAGTGTTAGGGTGAGTTCTTTGAATGAAAGTCAGATGAACTGATGGTTCAAGTGCAATCTGTTTCTATGGTGAAAACCGACAGACTTGAGGGTGACTCAAGTGATGAAGATTTGAAGAAGTCATGTAGCAGTTTCGGATGCCTTGGTTGGTCGAGTGTGCAGAGATCTTGGAGAGACCTACTTGTACGATTATTGTGGTGGACTTAGGCATATTTGGATGCAACTATTGAGGTGGCTTGAGGAAGTTCCCTAACTCTTTGATAAGGCAAATTGGACAGGTCATTGCGGTGAAGTGGGAAGTGAAGTCTATACATGTTGAGTTTGAGAGGATGGGTGAGGCGCCTTGGTGCTTGTTGCCTTAGCCAAATTAATTAAGTCATGTGATTACTTGACAGTCATGATGACAATGTCGAAGTTTGGAAACTTGTAGGAGGTGCAAGGTAATTTTTTTCTAAAGATGGATGGAGTCAAGAAGGGAATTCAACCAATAATTGTTAGCAGAAAACATGAATGGGTAGAATGTAGACCAAGTGACTTGGGTGGTGTTCATTTTCCTTATGAAACATTGGATGAGGCAAAGTGCACCTTGGGGACTTACGGATGATTATGAAATAAATCACATATCCAGGAGGGTTGTTGGTTGAGGTTGGAAAAAGTATTGGTGTAAACATGCCTAAGGCATAGAAGTTCTTTGAGGTGATTCATTCTACTTGGAGCACTTTGGATAGTTTTTTGGGAAGCTTGAGGAATTGTAAGCATGTTGGCCAACATTCATCACAGATGTTGAGTTGTGGAGAGGTGACTCAACGAAAGGAGGTGAGTTGAGGACTTACCTTTGTTTGGAGGGTTGTGCGGATAGACATATTGCAACATTGTTGGCACAAGGGCAGACCCAGGGCTCAACGCTACAAGAGCACACCAACAAAACCCTAACTACCGACCCTTTCAACAACACCTTCGAAGTAGATGAAGGCTCACCCGAGGTAGAGGTAGGGGTGGTTGCAAGACTCAGGTGTCTGCAACCTTAGATGGGACACAGATCTATGATTATAACACTTAGCAATCACTTAGCATAGATTATTCATCAATATTCAACCCTTATGATACTTCACAAATAACACAGAACATCGCAGTATGTACTTAGATCTAAGACAATTCAACACTTAGCCACAACAAGATAGATTATATTCGACAGATCAAGCACTAAGCATCTTACATACCAAATCTAACATTCATTCATATATCAGAAGCACAAAGCATAAATAGATCTATCTAAACACATCAAAGCACTTAGCAAATAAAGAGACAAACACATCAGGTCGAGGCACAAAGCACAAAACATAGATTTACCGTGGTTCACCCCCACCCTAGGGCTATGTGCACAAAGTATTATTCTTTATTAGCTTCAGTTAATTAGGTTACAACACAGAGCCTTCCAAATCCCTCTTCGCATAGGACAAAAGATCTGTGCAACTTCCTAGATCCTTATTCCTTGTGCTAAAAGCATAGAGCCTTCTACAATATCCTTCACTTAGCCTCTTACAGTATGCATAAAGAATTTACAATCATTACCAGCACTTAGCACAACTCGCAACTCTTCGATCACATAGATCACACTCTACTACTCTTCTCTCCCCCACCCTTTTTCACTTACTTCACCTATACATATATTTATACATACAACAGTGGGCCTAAGCGTGGGTATCCCTTTCACATTACATTATCCCAAAAAACCCAAAAAGGACCCAAAAAGGGGTCTAGCTTCCATGATTTTCACCTTGCGTTGTGCTCCATATTTGTCAAGCTGTCGAAGTCCCAAAAATGGTCAAATATGACCAAGTGTTCCTCAAAACATGGTCAGGGCCAACATGCCCCCAACACTCACCTGTGACTCGTCTCGAGTCACTCAGGTCTATGTAACTTTTCCTCAAAGGTCTCGAGCTTGGCTTGAGCTACTTCGACTTTGTGATACTACTTCTTTCTTGTTGAATTCCTAAACAACCGCTTCGCTGATATGTCCCTCTAGTTGTTGCTCGACTGTAACAAATACTTGTTCTAGTAGTGTTCCTTAGCTTTCAATTTCTTCAAACAGTAGGTAGGCCGCCTCTTGGCTCGTCTGAAGTTTCTGGGTGACTTCCATCACTCTATTCTGCGTGGTAAGAACGAGTTGTTGGGCAGTGTGTTGTTCCTGGGATCTCTTCATCCTCTTTATGGGTGATAGGAGCTTGAGCTACATCTGTACTGTATCTGTGTGTTGCTTTGCTTCATGGAGTTGGGACTCCAGTTTCTTCAACTCTGGGTGTTCAGATAGTTGTTCATATATCTGCATGCTTCTTCTACTTAGTTGTTTACATTCTGCAACAAGTGTTTTAATCCTCTTGACTGCGCTCTGAGCATTCAATTCTCGTTGGTCATGCACTTCTTGTGGAGTCTGTGGTATGGTCTGAAGCTCTAATTCCATGACCCTTTTTTGAAGTTGTTGAATAACTTCAGCCAACTTCATCGCCTGGCGCTCTATGGGATCTTCGACCTTCTTCTCTAAGCCGGTCACAAAGAGAAATGTTATGTTGACTGCTTCTTCAATTCCTATCTTCTTTGTGAGCAGTTTCTCTTTCTCTTTTCGGATCTTCACTCTGTCTTCTTCAAATTTTGCTTGGAGAGTATTCTTTTCTTGTTGCGCATCTTGGCGTTGCTCAATAATTTCCTCCTCTGCTTTCTTTAGGGCCTGGGTGGCCTGCGCTTTTTATTCTTGAGCATGTCGATGGTGTACTTCGACTACATCAACAATCTTGCGGACCTGAACTGATTCATCTCCAACTTCTATTGTTCCTTCTCGCAGAGGTGCAGTAGATATTGATCAGCTAGACTGTAGTGCTTGTTTTACTCCTTGGAGCGCGATCTCAATTTGGCTATACATTTGTTCCTGCTTCGCCTCCTGCTTCTCTATGATTTCCGTTGAAGCATCATTGACTGCTGCAACAATGAAATCAAAGTCATCCAACGTGAGGGAAATTTGCATCTTGGTTACAGGGGTTCTTGGTTTCTTTCTGGAGGAAGATTTCAGAGGTGAGACCTTCATTTTCTTCGATGAGTCTTATTCGTCCCTAGGTGGTGGTACTTCGACTTTCTGTTGTTCAGTTTCTGTACCTTCTTCATCATCACCTTCTTCATCTGGTGTAATGGAAGTTGTACTTACAGATAGGCTGTCAACATCATGGAATTATTCAGTCTTCTTCGTCATCTTTGCTTTCTTTGTCTTACTGGGCCCAGGTGTATCCTACGCAGTTCTGGGGTTGTCGATGTCAAACATTTTTTTGGGATCTGCTAAAACAAGGAGGTCCACCGACCATTCCTTGGTGATCTCTTCCAGGTCTTCTTCTGTCAGCTTATAATATGACTGGAGTTGTTCCTGGTGCTCATCAGCGCGTGGGGTTAGGTATATAAAGTGGTAGTCTGCGCTAAACTTTATCAGAGGTCGAAATATTTGTAAAGTGTGCGGGGTTATGTGAGGTTCACTCCTTATGGATTCTTTCAATTGGTTATAATACACGTGGAAAACAACATTCGATTGCCATTGCTTTCTCATGTCATTCGAGTACCATAATGTACTGAAATTTGCGGCTAGTGGCTCAAAAGGGTCAAGGTTTGGGAAGGTTGCGCCTTCCAGTAGCTCCCATGCAACAAAAGCGATCAATATCAGGAGCCAGCTAAAATGGAATTCATGCCCCTGATCCTGGTCTTATCTGCAGTCAATCTCCAGTTGATTCACCAGGTACTTCGCCTAGTTCATCTGTAGTCCCTCTACGCACTTTCCTATGAGGTCAACTACAAAGCCAGATACTTGTGTTGGTCGATTCCTGCATACCAATTTCCCTACGATCAGTTGGCATGTGAGGTGAACTACACCACTTTCAATAGAAGCTACCTTGTAGCCTCTTGCGCCTTTCTCAACATCACCATAGGCTTCTTTGATCTTCGACGTAAGAGCGCGATCTGCGATATTTCCATGATAGTACTCATGGGGATCAGGGCCCTGCATGCTAAGCCTAGTGATCCTATTGATCAACGTCGGATCAACAATTATGCGATGATCTAACCACATGTATCCTCCGTGGTAACTTGCTAGCAACAATTTTACACAAGCATTCACCTCCTGGTGTCTGCCGAAGTGCGGTATTTTCGTAATGTTGAGAAAATTAGGCTGCGTGAGGTTCATCTTCCATTGTTGAGGGATGAGCTTCGAATTATTACCCTTAGCTCTGGTCAAGTACTTATACGGGGTGAGCATGCTGTAAACATTACAGTCCCCCAGGTTGAAGTCGCAAAAATTCAATGTTGTAACCTTGTTTTGATCTGCGCGGTAGGTGCGTACTCCTTTCGGTAGATATGCAATGACTAGGGTGTATTCAAAGTCTCTAGGGAAACTGTCCCTGTTAATCTCACCGCTCAAAGGGGGTATGTAAGCTGGTAGGATGGATGGCACTAACTTCGCATTGGTTATGTCGTACTTATGCTTAGTTCTTCTCTTTGTGTCGACTCGAGATGTTCCTGCTTGAGCAGTCGACGGGGAGGCTTGCACTCCTCTCGTCGATGATCCTTGGACTCCAGTGGACATTCTTCTTTCTGAAATGACTCTCTCAGTCATTAAATTGAGAAGGACCTCTGTGATGGATTCCTCAAGTGTGGTGAGCTCGTCAGACATACGCACTCGAGAAAGATAATCGGGGTCACGATGATGTCAAAATACTGCACTAGGATGAACAATCTTCTTGCAATGATCACTGTAGACAATCACTAATTCTGCGGGCTTCAACTTTTCTGTTGGAAAAAGTGTTATTTGGGCATGGTACGACGAGCTAAATAGGAAATTCGTCAACGGTCTGATTGTAACGGGTATGAAGCTTCCATGAACATTGTTTCATCTGTTATGGCGCGGTCCAATGGTCTGATGGTGATCCTTTAATGATTTTCTATCCATTCAGGGTGGAATTCGAACGGGTATATCAGTCCAACGGCTATATTGCTTCACCATGGTGAAGTGTCATATGTCGTTGTTCTGATATCCCGTTGAAGATCAATTCCTGTGATTTTTCCTTCTACGAAGTTTCCTCTGGAATCTTCTGTAACTTTTCAATCTTGGCTCTCTTCTTACTTATATTCCTAGCCTTCCTCCCAGTGAGTTGCGTCTCGGTCATCCTTTTTTCCATTCTGATTCTTATCTTCTCTCAACATAGTCACTTCACAATGTTGAAATTCTTTCTTCAGATCCAAGGGTAATACTCCTATTGGTGCAATTATTTGCATAATATATTACCAAACATAAATTATCAACCGAGATTCGTAATCATTAGAGTTGATGCACTATATGTGTCGATAACGGATAGGTTCCTATGTCTGATGGGTATAGATTAAAGAAGAAACATTCAATAACAAAATACTATGTTTTCAAAGATAACACTCTTCACACAATTCATAAATTAGAAAACAAAACTTGCAATCATGCACTCAAAAGATTTTTCTCAGATAATGCCTTATCCATTTACAAGCTCATGAAGTGGAAAGATGGACTTTGAATCTATTATCTGTAGCCAATATCCTTAAAAAAAACTAACAATCAAATATGGGCACACTTCAACAATAGCACTCCAAACTTAGAAGAGAAAACTGATAACAAAACTTCTCAAGCAAACAGTGAATTGAAAGGTTCTTTCTTAGGTGACAAATCTATTCATTAGAGGCTCATTTCATGAGCCTCCCGGTATCCCGACGAAGCTCAATTCCAGTGGTTTTTCCTTCTGTGAAGTTCCCTCGAATCTTCCGTGAATCTTTTCAATCTTGGCTCTTCTTACTTTATATATTCCCAGTCTTCCTCCCCAAAGTGAGCTGGCGCCTTGGCCATCCTTTTTTCCATTCTGATTCTTATTCTCTCAACATAGTCACTTCACAATGTTGAAATTCTTTCTTCAGATCCAAGGGGTACTTCCCATTGGTACCTTATTTCCTGTATAATATATTACTGTCATAAATTATCAAATCCTAGATTCAGAATCATTAGAGCTGATGCACCATATGTGTCATAACTGATAGGTTCCAAGTGTCCCATGGGTATAGGATTTGAAGTGCATGAAACATCTAATAACAAAATACTATGTTTTCAAAGATAACACCTTCACAACTATAAATTAGAAACAAAACTTGCAATCATGCACTAAAAAGATTTTTCTTAGATAATGCCTTATCCATTTACAAGCCCATGAAGTGGAAAGATGGACTTCGAATCTATTATCCGTACTAACATCCTTAAAAAAAAAACTACCAATCAAATACATAAGTACACTTCAACAATACAATTCCAAACTTAGAAGAGAAAAACTGATAATAAAACTTCCTAAGCAAACAAGGAATTTGAAAGGTCTCTTTTTCTTAGGTGACAAATCTATTCATTAGAGGCTCATGAAATAAAAATATGAACTTAAGATCTATCTCCTGGAGTAACTAAAATAACAAGTGGGATGCCCCATTAAAGCTCATGTATGGTGAAATATGGAGATCCAACTCTTCCTACATTACCACACTTTGCAACAAATTCAAAGAGTGAAATCAAACAAAATAAATATGAATCAAAATAATAAATACATGAAATGAAACTCCATATCAACAATTTATAATAAGCTTACCAAGATGAATCCTTGGTCCTTCCGCTAACATGGAAGCTTTTATATCACTATATGTTAACTTCTAAGAGAGAAAAAAATCAATCAATCTAATCTTTGCATTAATCTTCAACAATTAGGTTTACAAAAAGAGTCTTTCATGAATCCATTCTACATCATAACAATTCTCCTTTAAGAACCATTCTTACATCATGATAATTCATTTCTACTCAGACCTATGAGGTCTTATTTATACATAAAATCCATGGAGGAATGGATGAAACCGAATCCCCAAACTAAGAAAACGAATTTTTACAATTTTAGGATAAATCCCAAAAATGTGTTTTTTAACAATTTGGGCAGATTCAAGTTAGTCCCCCACCCATATCTCCCAAAAAAATTCTAATTTTGAAAAACGGCCCATTTCTTACTCAATTTATCATATTTTGGACAAAACCCATGTTTTCGAATTTCTAGATCTGATACCATATGCACGTAAATTGAGGCGCAAGTTGGCAGTTTGAGTTTTTTTAATAATTTTGGTAGAATCATTCCCCCTGAGGTGGAGGTCCACATGTGCGATATGGGTGAATTATGACTCATTTTTCCTCATGAAAACATCGTTTTGGAAAAAACCCATGTGCCCGATTTTCCTCTAGAAGCTTTCCAAAATTTTGAATTATTTCTAGTACCAGATTAGCACAGGTTGGTACCGGAATAGGTGGAGCCTTGGTACCGGAATAGACTGGGTACCGGATCATGCTTCTTAAGATTCAAAGTGATTAAGATCATACATAATCAAGCATTTAATCTAATTAACTCAAGAAAACTAAACAAACCATGTTTTAATCATAAGTTACTTCTTATGCACGTGAACAAGGTCATCAAGTGTATTTATGGAGGAAACAATCAATTAGATACACATACCATAGGTAAAATTGACTTAGACATAGATAATATAGGGTAATATAAGTGTCAATATTGATACTCAACATTCCCCCATGCTTAATTCATTGCATGTCCTCATGCAACAATGATCTTCAAAGTTTCACAATTGATGATACTCCTCACTCGATCAAGCATTCCCTGAAGTTAAGTCTTATCAAAGTTAGGAGAAAGGGTTGGATGTGACTCTAATATGATTATAGGATAGTGGCCAAGAGTTTTCATAATGACTTTGACTAATAGGCCCCCCTGGCTAGATTACCCTTCAAACAAAAGTGATATAAGCATAGTTTAGATATCATTTGAAGAGAGGAAAACATAAAAGAATACATCCCAAGATGATTAACTCGTTTCAGATCCAAGTTTTTAGAGATGAAGCTCTTCTTGTTTAGGTAAGGTGAATTACACATACTAAGGGTCCCACTTCTCATGCAAACCTATTTTTTTAAAGATAAAACTCTAAAGTGGATACTTGAAGGTTCTTAAGAACATCATCCGAGAGATATAAAGGTCATCTCCTAGCCTT
>SNQJ01S0085274.1:39689-58113 GCA_010110895.2 Picea sitchensis | reverse complement strand
GTGGACTATTGGGGTTTGATTTTTGTATATATGACACATGTGCATATGATTAGATGTTATGATTATGGATTTTTATTTCTGACATGATTTGTTGATGATGCAGGCTGACGATAACTTGTCGACCAGACTCACATGTGGAGTAGAGGGGTCATGCACGACTACCATAGACATTGAGGGAGAGGTGTGGACAACATCCCTGCCACAACCTAATAGCACTACCATTGTGGCTCAAACTATAGGTTAACGATTACATAGTTTGAGAAGACCCACGATGTCATGAGGGCAGACTATGATATTCGCTCATGATGATTCTAAGGGGCGCGCAATAAGGTAGGGGCCTTATTCCTTAGAGGCTCTTAGTATCCCACAAGATCACCTAGCAGAGTATTGACTCCAGGGGTTTTTGATGTCTACCAAGTCATTCAAGAGGTGAGTGGCACCCTTGGAGCACGTAGTACGTCCTAAAGGGCACGTCACGCAAGAAAAATAGAAAGAGGATAGTGTCACCCTTGGAGCACGTAGTGTGTCCTGGAGGGCACGTCGCGCGAGGGAAACAAAATGAGGCGAGTGGAACCCTTGGAGCACCTAGTGCATCCTGAAGGGAACGCCGCATTGTTAAATAATAAGTCAATAAACCTAGACGGCCATAGAACTAATAATTTGATAAGAAATATGTAAAAATAATTTCCCCAATAAAAATGTCGCCCAACCTAGGAAAATAAAATCCAGGTCTAAGTGATACTTGTGGTAAAAAAAATATAATAATAAAAAGCATCATTAAACATGTGACAAGAAGGGGGTAAGAAATTCAATTAAATTATTAAAATCAAATTATATTGATGGATTAAAATTTTAAAAGAGAATTGATTGTTTTTCTACGTATGCTAATTAAAATTTATTAATTAAAAGGGGAGAGGGGTAAAAGGTAATTTTCTACACTTGCTAATTTGAGTTTTAGATAAAATGGGAAAAGAGGGAAACTTAAAAAGAATTGGGAAACTAAGGGGAAAAGGGGGAAACATAAATAAAAAGGGAAACATAAGGAAAAAGTAGAATGACTAACTTAGTAAGGAATCTGGCCTTTAAGAACTTTCTAAATTGAACTCAACTAGGAAATTAGTAAGGGCGTAAGTCATTAAAATGTGTAAGGGAATATGGGGACACCTAGGAACGATTCTAGGAATACTTTTAGGTGGGTGAGGGAAATAGGAGTAATTAAATAATTAATGAAATTAATTTCTGGTGCAACAAAGGGGATGGGTGACATGTGTATGGGGAAGGATTTTTCTGAATTAAATTATTGAAAAATAAATTAAATGGGAATTTGGGAAATAAATCCTTAGAAACTCTATATAAAGGTGGGAGGAGGAGGATTGTGGATCTCTTCTTGGATGCCTAACGTTACGCTGCAGAATTTTTGACTTGACTAAATTATCTTGTGGGAGTTTGGATACCCAGCTCAGTGATGAGTGGTAGCTCGGCCTTGCGAGGTGAGCTAGGAGCTAGTTGTTCTTTGGTTTAGTGTGCATCATCCCTTTGCAGCTCAGGGGGCTAAGGGTGAAGAAGAATACCCCTAGCGTTGGCTAGGAGGTACCGATGAAGTCATATCGTTCGGCAAGCGGGAGCTGCATAGAGCGGGCGAGACAATGACTCGAAGCTGTCACCTTGGGCTACGGTACACATGCTTTTATTTTGCATGGTAGATTACTATTGATATTGCGATTTCATTTATGTACTTTTATTGTGTAAATAAAAGTGTTTTACTTAGCGTTTTTAATCGATAACTTAAAATCGCCATAGGTTTACGCTCGCTGCATTGATTGATCTCATTGGCCAACGATCGCTTATTACTTTATTGTTCTATTTATTTTAATGATTATTATGAAGAGATTGTGCTTATTATTTTGTCCTCATCCCTAGATCACCATTCCACACCTGAGTAGTCGACCAGGAGCCAGATCGACGGTTGTCACTTTGGTGTTAATAGACCTATAGATACTAATGCCCTGCTTTTTTGTGCGTGGATGATGAGCAAAGCATAGTTTTGCCCAGCTGTATACCCCTGTTGATTGTTCCTAGTTGATTGATTGTCTTGCGCCTTCTTGTGCTGAGTGTCTCTGTGTTTTTTTTCATTACCTCTGCTCTTTATTCCTACGATTTCTTGGCATTTTACCCCAACAATGTTAGATGGCTGAGAGTTTGATTGATAGAGTTGATACCCCTTTCCTTTCACGAATTTACCAAGCAACCTTCATTGTTGTTTTACAGGAGTTTTACTCAACCACTAATCTTTTACCTGTGCTTGTCATTGACTTCTCCACCTGCTCATTATTCAACCACGAATTTCATCTCTGCGTTTTTTTAATCTCCACCCGCGTTTTCGATTAATTTATCTCTGCGTACTGTTTGTTATTCTCCCAACGATTAGCCTTACTACTCTCCATTTGAATGAATTTTTATTCTCTGCGATTTTATCATTGCCACTTGATTGATTAGCATTGGATAACGACCCAATGTTACTGTGTGATTTTCTTTTCACTTTTCTGGGCATTGTTACACTGCAATATCATATGATACTGTGATTTCTCTTGACGTTGATACACTGTGATATTAGGTTACCCAGGGAATTAAACATTGCAGCATATAATTTTGTTAAGGTCTGGTAGCGATTAATATGGTAGAAATTAATATGGTTTAAATATTGTAGCAATATAATATGTTAGACAACAAGAAATGTTAGACAATTGCCATATGTTAGACAACAAGAAATGTTAGACAATAGCCATGTGTTAGACATCAATATATCGTTCCAGTTTTATATTCAATAGAAAGCTTGCACTTTTAAAAGACAACAAAATTCATAGCTATTGACAGCGAATTTATAAGTGATTGCAAATTGATACATTTAATGGCATGAATGTCGGTTTATTACCACTGCTCTTGATTTCATTGATTAGCATTTATGAACAGAGAGTGAATTGACATACTGGTAGCGAATTGAATTAGGGAATAGCAACTAGAATAGAATTTTTAGACAACGATTATTATATTTGCAACATACAACGTTTTCTTTTCAGATAACACCTCAATTTATTTGACTGTGAAATTACACGCATTAACTGTGATTTTACTTATACTTATGACTGTGAATTCATATATATGGTTGCGTATTTATAAAATGGATACAAATTTGCTATGTATGTGTTTTCATAAAATAGTAAAACACCATGAATGTAATAATTATGAGTTCATCACAGAATCCCAGGCGACATCCTTGTTGACAATAATTATATTCTTAAGTCTGAGCAAATTTACTATAGACAACGATAGATAAAGTTATCATGTTTTTTTTACTCAGCGGTTACCATAATTAACTCAACATTTATCACATACTTGACCCTAAGAACCTTTAGTGGATATCGATTACATTGCTTATATACATTTCTTATAGACTGCGATTATATACATTGCTTATATATTGTGATTATATACTTAAATCCACATTGCTTAAATACCTTGCTTTTAGACTGTGACTATATGCATGGCAATTAGATTGCTTATAGACTACGATTGTATACATTGCTTATATAATACGATTATATACTTAAATCTGCATTGTTTATAAACCTTGCTTATAGGATGTGACTATATACATGGCGATTACATTGCTTATAGACTATGATTATATGCATTGCTTATATACTGTGATTATATACTTAAATCCGCATTGCTTATATACATTTCTTATAGACTGCGATTATATATTTAAATCCACGTTATCATATCTATATCTCTGCGGTATCATATATGTAACTCTGCCTTGTCATATACTAAAAGACAACCTTTATTATAATAGCATTATAACAGTGATTTTATATTCAGTATATGAAAACGATTTTGGGTTTTTATATCCAGCTGTGATGTAACAATAATACCTTGACAGTGTTTCTCTAGATTTTGAGTAATAATAATTTTTCTATTTCTTGATATAACAACGATTTTATATTCATTATGGTATGACAACTTTTACCCCCACGTCTTGGTGAGATATTTGTTCAATTTTAATATCGAATTCACAAGATAGTGAATTCATAAGATAGCTATTTAATTCAGTTTTACTAAATAGCAATGTCGTGTACCTAGACAACAATAGTTTAGACAGTAATGATTTAGTCAGCATTGTCAAATAATAATGAGCAGCTTAGATCATTGTAATGTTAAGTAGTTCACTTATTTTAAGTGCATATATTAGTTCACCTTTAGGATAACATTTATGATAATGACAACCTTATAATAGTTCACTCCTTCACACTTAGACATCATGTTTAACGGATAAAGGGTTATGGTTCGTGGGCGAAGTCGTTTAATAGATTGGGCAATTTAATTGAGGATGTCGTCTTGCATCTTGTCGACCTGTTGCTTGGGTGCATGGGTATAGTCTTCTTTTCGGTTGTTTCGGTCTCCTAGCACGTTGAATTCTTCTTGGGTTTTTGGTCTAAAGGTATTGTGTTGCACCAGGGTTACCGTCAAGCCTATTGCCCAGTGACGACATGATTCATGATGAGGGGATCATTGCACACCCTAATGGATGCGAGGCGAATGATAACCTGGTCTGAGTTTGTGCTTCCCAAGGTGGGTGTTGTTCGTTGGAATGGTTGTTAGTCTTGGTTTTGTAACACCTTAAGGCGTTGGGTTTGCGCAACGTAGAGGTTTCTAGTTCCTGGTCGTCGAAGCCACTACATCGGGTGGTGGATGTTGTCCCTTAGCTTGTAGGTGTTGTTGTGGTTGTGTCAGACGGGTATTCATTTCCATCTCTCTTGACTTTCACATGTTTCGCCCAGTTTCCCGATGTTCTAGCATGTTGATTCGTTGTTGTCTTTTGCCTGATCTGTGGGCGTGGTGTTCATCATTATGTTTTATATTTTAACTGTTTTCATCGTTTCCTTCCTACCTAAAACAAAAAAAAATATCTTGCACTTTTTCTTTGCTTGTAGTCATAACGACAGGGGTCCTCACACATGGTATCAGAGCGGGTTCAACCCTGTGACCGTGGATTTCCAGGCTTTCCACTGCAGTAAACCCATGAATTTTAACCCTTGCATTATTTAAAAAAAACCATTAATGTGTCCATGTGGTGATCGCATTTAGAGGAAGCCACAGAGGTTCACAACGTGGTGTTGTGGAAGGAGGTGTGACGCCTCTAGAAGTTCCCGCACCCTCGGAGTCGAACCCCCAAGGGGAAGAACAAGTCCTTGGGATGGATTCGATTGTTGTAAGGGATGATAATGGTCTGAAAAGTCCCTTCCAAGGAATGTCAAAGGGCCTTGATCCACCATCTGTACTGAGATGAGGCTAGGGAGACTGTAACCCTAAGGGTCCACAATGCGCCCTATCCAGTACCATTGTCATCCACCGAGAACTCGAGAGAGTTGAGTTATCGAATCCACGAGTGTCGTGGACAGCTATGTCGTCAAGGCATGGTTGTAGAGCAAGGCGTGGTGCTTCATGCTTCACAATTTTGACCTCCAGAATGAAGGTCCACATGGTGGTATTTCAACTGAAAGGGAGCGCTCTTCTATGGCAGAAGATGCTCCTGCCACTTTTTAACATGGTCGTCGACAATGTGTCATGGAAACTATTCGAGGAATGGTTCTGAGAGGGGTACCTATCAAAGAAATTCATTGAGCTTCATCTCAACTAGTTCAATGCCTTGCGATAGGCCAGCCGCACAGTGGCCGAGTACGAGGTCCGTCTTGGAGTTGCTTTGGTATGCTTCGCACCAAATTACCAAGAAACTTAAGGTCAACAAGTTTGAGTTGGGCCTTGTTGTTAGAATTCATATTCTACTTTGGGTACCAGGAATATTGGACCGAAGAAAGTGTGTTGGATTGGGGGGAGCCACTTTACCAGTGTTACCACCCAGAGGAAAGGGCCGAAGCATCTGGATCAACCAGACCCATTTCCGTGGGAGTTTTGGGCAAGGCTCATCAGATGCTTGCACCAGTGAATAACCGCCAGGAAGAGAACCAATCGACTATGCTCGAGACGTCAGGTACCGTCACTGACCAAACCCTTAGTATTTTGATAATATCCTGGTGCTACCGAGATTTTCATTTTTGGTGCAGCACTAAAAAGGATTAAGGTAAAGGAAGTTGAACAAGATGAGTTTAGCTTTGTAGAGATGGATTAGGGAGCCAAACACAAGGTTGGAGGAAAGGTTATGGGTTGTACCCTTAACCTAGGATATTTTGTCACTAGGTCCAACTTGTACGTCACGATCTTAGGATCTTATGACATCGTGATCGGTATGGACTGGTTGGAATTGCATAAGGTGATACTCAACTATAAGACAAAACAATTGAGCTTGGTCAATGATGAGGGACAGAGATGCATGATTGTAGGTCGGAACCAGGGAGTTTCCCTGAGGTTCATCTCTTCCATGTAGTTACAGAAGAGCATGCGCAAGGGAGGTAAGCTCTATGCGATCCTTGCGTTAAACGAGAAGGGAGTAGCAGAAGGTCTATAACACCTTCCTGTGGTGCGAGAGTTTGTAGATGTATTCTCGGAGGAGTTACCTGGGATGCCACTAGAGAGGGAATTGGAATTTACCATAGACCTAAAACCGGGGACTGAACCAATAGCAAGAACGCATTATCGTATGTCAACCCCGAAGTTACAGGAGTTGAGAATGAAACTAAAGGAGTTGTTGGACCTGGGACTCATAATTCCAAGTGTGTCACCGTAGGGTGCACCTATTATTTTCATACAAAAGAAGTATGGGTCATGGAGACTCTGCATTGACTACCGTCAATTGAACAAAGAAACAATCAAGAATCAATATCCATTGCCAAGGATTGATGATCTGTTTGATCAGATGAAGGGTGTGACGGTGTTTTCAAAGAATGATTTACGATTTGGGTACCATCAGTTACGGATCAAGGAGGATAACATCCCTAAGACCACCTTTAAGACGAGGTTTGGACATAACGAGTTTATTGTTTTACCGTTTGGACTGACAAACGCCCCAGGGGTATTTATGAGTTTGATGGACAGGGTGTTCTGCGAGTACTTGGACAAGTTTGTCCAAGTATTCATTGACGATATTTTGATTTACTCTTAGACGATGGAGGAGAATGATGAGAAATTGCGCTTGGTACTACAGTGTGTGTGAGAGCACAAATTGTATGGGAAATTGGCCAAATGCTCATTTTATCAATCGAAGATTCACTACTTAGGGCATGTCATCTTCAGCGAAGGTATCGTCGTGGATCCAGCAAGGGTCAAGGCTATTACAGAATGGAATATACTGACGAATGTCTTGGAAGTGTGTAGCTTCATGGGTTTAGCAGGATACTATCGACGATTAGTCGAGGGATTTTCAAAGATAGCAAATCTGATCACGAAATTGAAGAAGAAGAACAAGAAATTTGTTTGGACCGAGAAATGCGTGGAAGCATTTCATAGGCTCAAGGAGTTGTTGACAACAACATCGATACTAAAAGTCCCTGACATGGATGCATACTTCTTGGTATGCACTGACGCATCCAAGGAAGGCTTAGGCAGAGTCTTGATGCAAGACGTTCGAGTGATCGCTTATATCTCAAGGAAATTGAGAAGGCATGAGGAGAACTATGTGATGCACGATTTGGAGTTGTTAGCCATTGTTTAGGCCTTGAGATTTTGGAGACACTACCTTATTGGAGGAAAGTTTGAACTAAAAACATACCATTGTGGACTACATAACATCTTTACGCAAAGCGACTTGAACGCGCAACAACGACATTGGTCAGAATTGCTTAGCGAGTATGATTTTGAGATTATTTACATAAAAGAAACAATGAACCGAGTAGAAGATGCATTGAGTCGGAGACCACGCATATTTTTGGTGTTCCCTCTTCAGATGAATCTACGTGAAAAAATTCTAAATTTACAGTGCGATGATGACTGGCACAAAGAGGTCAAGGATTTTATCGAACAAAACACAATGATGGTACCAATATTTGAAGGATTTACATTGGACGATGATGGAACTTTGAGATTTAAAAATCGAATTTACATATTATCAAATGAACAAACCAAATCTTGGAAGACATGTTGCGCATGTATGTGATGGACCAACAGAAGCATTGGGAAGAATTATTGCCACTGGTAGAATTCACATATAACAAAAATTACCAAAGCACCCTTAAGATGGCGTCTTTCGAATTTCTTTATGGGCGACCGTGTCAGACGCCTTTGAGTTGGGGTCGGGTTGAGGATAGGGTCCTGGTGGGACCAGAAGCGATCCAAGAAATGGAATATCAAATGCAGACTATAAGACAAAGGGTCAAGGAAGTGCATGATCGACAGAAGAGTTATGTCGATATGCGACGTGTCGACCGTATTTGTGAAGTTGGCGATCGCATCTTCTGGCGGGTAAAACCACATAAGCATTCGATCAAGTTTGGAAAGGGTGCTAAACTATGTCCTAGGTTCATGGGACCTTTCAAGATTGTGGAGAGGAAGGGGCTTGTGGCCTATCGACTAGCCTTTCTTGATTCTTTGAGGCGTATGCGCGATGTTTTTCACGTATTTGTTTTGAGACATTATATTAGTGATCCTACGCATGTTATTGACATGAGTTCCTTGCAGGTATCGGATGAGGGGGCACTCATGGTTGAGTCGATTTGCATCCTGGATCATTGCATTCGACAACTACGACGTTGAACAGTAGATCAGGTTGAGGTCCAGTGGGACAACTATAGTCTGCACTCGACGACCCGGGAGGATGCATATGATATGCGCCAACGGTGTCCATTTTTGTTTGAAGGATAGACTTATGATACTGTGATACACATTAATTCGACACTTATATATTGTAAAAATTCGGGACAAATTTTAGACCAAGAGGGGGTGTATGTAGCATCCCGCTCTTGTGTGCACTAAGAGAATTTATTATTTGAGAACACTTGCTTGCAAGTGATCCAAATTATTATACTATTGGGAATTTGATTATGATTATGAGGCGATATGGATATGATGACATGTTTTTTTTTTTATTGACATAGACAGGTGCTATTGACTCAATTCTCTTGAGTGTCCAGGATTTTGGACCTCGAGGATGCAAAGGCATCGATGAAACCCTTGGACTCCGGATCGACTCAGGGAGTGTACTATTGGTGTTTGATTGTTGTATATATGACACATGTGCATCTGATAAGATGTTATGATTATGGATTTTATTTCTGACATGATTCATTGATAATGTAGGCTGACGATAGCTTGTCGACCAGACTCACATGTGGAGTAGAGGGGTCACACACGACTACCAAAGACGTTGAGGGAGAGGTGTGGACAACAACCCTGCCACATCCTACTAGCACTCTTGTCGTGGCTCAAACTGTAGGTTAACGATTACCTAGTTCAAGAAGACCCACAATGTTGTGACGACAGACTATGATAGTCGCTCATGATGATTCTAATGGGTGTGCAATAAGGCAGGGGCCTTATTCCTTAGAGGCCCTTAGTCTCCCACAAGATCACCTGGCAGAGTATTGACTCCAAAGGTTTTTTATGTTTACCAAGTCATTCAAGAGGCGAGTATCACCCTTGGAGCACGTAGTGCATCCTAAAGGGCACGTCGCACAAGAAAAACAGAAAGAGGCGAGTGGCACCCTTGGAGCACATAATGCATCATGAAGGGCACATCGTGCAAGGGATACGAAATGAGGCGAGTGGGACACTTGGAGCACCTAGTGCATCCTGAAGGGCACGTCGCATTGTTAAATAATAAGTGAATAAACCTAGATGGCCTTAGAACTAATAATGTGATAAGAAATATTTTAAAAAAATTTCCCTAATAAAAATGACGCCCAACCTAGGAAAATAAAATTTAGGTCTAAGTGATACTTGTGGTAAAAACAATATAATAATAATAATCAACATTAAACATGTGACGAGAAGGGGGTAGGCAATTCAATTAAATTATTAAAATCAAATTATATTGATGGATTAAAATTTTAAAAGAGAATTGATTGTTTTTCTACATATGCTAATTAAAATTTATTAATTAAAAGGGAAGAGGGGTAAAATGTAATTTTCTACACTTGCTAATTTGAGTTTTAGATAAAAAGGGAAAAGAGGGAAACTCAAAAAGAATTGGGAAACTAAGGGAAAAAGGGGGAAACATAAAGAAAAAGGGAAACATAAGGAAAAAGCAGAACGACTAACTTAGCAAGGAATCTTGCCTTTAAGAACTTTCTAAATTGAACTCAACTAGGAAATTAGTAAGGGTGTAAGTCATTAAAATGTGTAAGGGAATATGGCGACACCTAGGAATAATTCTAGGAATGTTTTTAGGTGGGTGAGGGAAATAGGAGTAATTAAATAATTAATGAAATTAATTTATGGTGCAATGAAGGGGATGGGTGACATGTGTACGGGGAAGGATTTTTCTGAATTAAATATTGAAAAATAAATTAAATGGGAATTTGGGAAATAAATCCTTAGAAAATCTATATAAAGGAGGGAGGAGGAGAATTATGGATCTCTGCTTGGATGTGTAACGTTATGCTGCATAATTTTTGACTTGAATGACTTATCTTGTGGGAGTTGGGATACCTAGTTCGGTGACGAGTGGTAGCTCGGGCTTGCGAGGCGAGTTGGGAGCTAGTTGTTCTTTGGTTTAGTGTGCATCACCCCTTTGCGTATGGGGGGCTAAGGGGGAAGAATAGTACCCCTAGCATTGGCTAGGAGGTACCGGTGAAGTCACATCGATCAGAAAGTGGGAGTTGCACGGAGTGCATGGGACAACGACTCAGAGTTGTCACCTTGGGCTATGGTACGCATGCTTTTATTTTTCATGGTAGATTACTATTGATATTGTGCTTTCATTTCTGTAAAGAAAAGTGTTTTACTTAGCATTTTATTGTGTAAAGAAAAGTGTTTTACTTAGCATTTTTAATTGAGAACTTAAAATCGACATAGATTTACACTCGCTGCATCGATTGATCTCCTTGGCCACCGATCCCTGATTGCTTGACTGTTTTGTTTGTTTTAATGATTATTATGAAGAGATTGTGCTTATTCTTTCGTCTTCATCCCTAGATCATCAGTCCACGCCTGACCAGTCGGCCAAGATCCATATCGACGATCGTCACTTCGGTGTTAAAAGACCTATAGATCCTAATGCCCTGATTTTCTGTGCGTGGATGATGAGCGAAATATAGTTTTGCCCAGTTGTATACCCCTGTTGATTGTTTCTGGTTGATTGATTGTCTTGCGCCTTATTGTGTTGAGTGTCTCTGTGTTTTTGTTGATTACCTCTGCACTTTATTTCCACGATTTCTTGGCATTTTACCTCAACAATGTTAGATGGTCGAGAGTTTGATTGATAGAGTTCATACCCCTTTCCTTTCACGAATTTACCAAGCGACCTTCATTGTTGTTGTACATGAGTTTTACTCAACCACTAATCTTTTACCTACGTTTATCATTGACTGCTCCACCTGCTCATTATTCAACCACGAATTTCATCTCTGCATTTTTTTTTATCTCCACCTGCGTTTTCGATTAATTTATCTCTGCATATTGTTTGTTTATTCTCCTAGTGATTAGCGTTACTACTCTGCATTTGGATGGCATTTTATTCTCTGCCTTTTTATCATTACCACTTGATTACTTAGCATTGGATAGCGACCCAATGTTACTGTGCAATTTTCTTTTGACTTTTTTGGGCGTTGTTACACTGCAATATCATATGATACTACGATTTTCTCTTGGCGTTGATACACTGTGATATTAGGTTACCCAGCGAATTAAACATTGCAGTGTTTAGTTTCGTTAAGGTCTGGTAGCGATTAATATGGTAGAAATTAATATGGTTTAAATATTGTAGCAATATAATATGTTAGACAACAATAAATGTTAGACAATAGCCATATGTTAGACAACAAGAAATGTTAGACAATAGCCATGTGTTAGACAACAATATATCATTCCAGTTTTATATTCAACAGGCAACTTGCACTTTTAAAAGACAACAAAATTCATAGCTATTGACAGCGAATTTATAAGTGATTGTGAATTTATACATTGAATGGTATGAATGGTGGTTTATTACCACTGCTCTTGATTTCATTGATTAACATTTATGTACAGAGAGCGAATTGACATACTGGAAGCGAATTGAATTAGGGAATAGAAACTGGAATATCATTTTTAGACAACGATTATTATATTTTCAATAGACAAAGTTTTCTCTTCAGATAGCACCTCAATTTATTTGAATTTGAAATTACACGCATTAACTGTGATTTTACTTATACTTATGACTGTGAATTCATATATATGGCTGCGTATTTATAAAATGGCTACAAATTTGCTATGTTTGCGTTTTCGTAAAATAGTAAAACACCATGAATGTAATAATTCTGAGTTCATCACAGAATCCCAAGCGACATCCTTGTTGACAATAATTATACTCTTAAGTCTGAGCGAATTTACTGTAGACAACGATATATAAAGTTATCATGTTTTTTTTTACTCGGCGGTTACCATAATTAACTCAGCATTTATCACATACTTGACCCTAAGAACATTTAGTGGATATCGATTACATTGCTTCTATACATTGCTTATAGACTGTGATTATATATATTGCTTATATACTGCGATTATATACTTAAATCTACATTGCTTATATACCTTGCTTATAGACTACGACTATATGCATGGCGATTACATTGCTTATAGACTGTGACTATATGCATGGCGATTAGATTGCTTATATACATTGCTTATAGACAACGATTGTATACAATGCTTATATACTGTGATTATATACTTAAATCTTCATTGCTTATATACCTTGCTTATAGGCTGCGACTATATACATGGTGATTACATTGCTTATAGACTGCAATTATATACATTGCTTATATATTGTGATTATATACTTAAATCTGCATTGCTTATGTACATTTATTATAGACTGTGATTATATATTTAAATCTGTGTTATCATATTTATATGTTTGTAGTATAATATATGTAACTCTGCCCTGTCATATACTAAGAGACAACCTTTATTATAATAGCATTATAACAACTATTTTATATTCAGTATATGACATCGATTTTGGGTTTTTCTATGGCTATGATGTAACAGTAATACCTTGACAATGTTTCTCTAGATTTTGAGTAATAACGATTTTTCTATTTCTTGATATAACAAAAATTTTATATTCATTATGGTATGACATATTTTACCTCCACGTCCTGGCGAGATATTTGTTCAATTTTCATAGCAAATTCATAAGATAGCTATTTAATTCAGTTTTACTAGATAACAATATCATGTACCTAGACAACAATAGTTTAGACAGTAATGATTTAGTTAGCATTGTCGAATAATAATGAATAGTGTAGATCATTGTAATGTTAAGTAGTTCACTTATTTTAAGCGCATATAGTAGTTCACTTTTAGGATAACATTTATGGTAATGACAACCTGTCGCTTGGGTGCGTGGGTATAGTCTTCTTGTCGGTTGTTTCGGTCTTCTAGCGCATTGAATTCTTCTTAGGTTTTTGGTCTATAGGTGTTGTGTTGCACCAGGGTTACCATCATGCCTATCACCTGGTGACGAAATGATTCCTAATGAGGGGATCATTGCACACCCTGATGGATGCAAGGAAAACGATAACCTAGTCTGAGTCTGTGCTTCCCAAGGTGGGCGTTGTTCGTTGAAATGGTTGTTAGTCTTGGTTTTGTAATGCCTTAAGGTGTTGGGTTTGTGCGACGTAGTGGTTTCTAGTTCCTGGTCATCAAAGCCACTGTGTCGGGTGGTGGATGTTGTCCCTTAGCTTGTAGGCGTTGTTGTGGTTGTGTCGGACGGGTAGTCATTTCCATATCTCTTAACTTTTTCATGTTTCTCACAGTTTCTCGATGTGCTAGCATGTTGATTCGTTGTTGTCTGTTTCCTGATCTGCGGGCGTGGTGTTTGTCGTTAGGTTGTGTGGTTTAACCATTGTCGTCGTTGCCTTCCCGCCTAAAACAAAAAAAAACAACTTGCACTTTTTCTTCGCTTGTAGTCGTAACGATAGGGGTCCTCACACATGGTATCAGAGTGGGTTCAACCCTGAGACTGTGGATCGCTAGGCTTTCCACTGCAATAAACCCAGGAATTTTAAACCTTGCATTATTTAAAACAAAACCTTAACGTGTCCATGTGGTGATCACATTTAGAGGACTCCACAGATGTTTGCATCATGGTGATGTGGAAGGAGGTGTGACACTTCCATAAGTTCCCGCACCCTCGGAGTCGAACCCCCAAGGGGAAGAACAAGTCCTTGGGCTGGATTCGATTGTTGTAAGGGATGATAATGGTCTGATAGGACCCTTCCAGGGAATGTCAAAGGGCCTTGATCCACCATCTGTACTGAGATGAGGCTAGGGTGCATGTACCCCTGAGGGTCCACAGCACACCCTAGCCAGTACCGTTGGCATCCAACAAGAACTCGAGAGAGTTGAGTTCTCGAATCCACAAGTGTCGTGGATGGCTATGTCGTCAAGGCACAACTGTAGAGAAAGGCGTGGTGCTTCAGGCTTCATGATTTCGACCTCCAGCATGAAGGTCCGCATGGTGGTCTTTCAACTGAAGGGGAGCGCTCTTCTATGGTGGAAGACACTCCTGCCACTTTTTAACATGGTCGTCAACGACGTGTCATGGGAACTGTTTGAAGAACGGTTTCGACAGGGGTAACTATCATAGGAATTCATTGAGCTTCAACTCAACTAGTTCAACACCTTGCGATAGGGCAGTCGCACAGTGGCCGAGTATGAGGTCCTTCTTGGAGTTGCTTCGGTATGCTCCACACCGAATCGCCAAGAAACTTAAGGTCAACAAGTTCGAGTTGGGCCTTATTGTTAGAATTCAACTTCTACTTCGTGTACCAGGAATACTAGATCGAAGAAAGTGTGTTGGATTGGGGGGAGCCACTTTACCAGTGTAAGTGCCCAGAGGAAAGGGTCGTAGCATCTGGATCAACCGGACCCACTACCATGGGAGTTTTGGGCAAGGCCCATCGGATTCTTTCACCAGTGAATAACCGCCAGGCAGAGTAGCAGTCAATTGTGCTCGAGACGTCAAGTACCGTCGTTGACCAGACCCTTAGTATTTTGATAAGATCCTGGTGCTACCGAGAGATTCATTTATGGTGCAACTCTAAAAAGGATTAAGGTAAAGGTAGTTGCACAGGATGATTTTATCTTTGTAGAGATGGCTTAGGGACCCAAACAAAAGGTTGGAGGAAAGGTTACGGGTTGTACCCTTAACCTGGGATATTTTGTCACCAGGGACAACCTGTACGTCACAATATTAGGATCTTATGACGTCGTGATCGATATGGACTGGTTGGAATCACATGAGGCGATACTCAACTATAAGATGAAATGGTTGAGCTTGGTCGATGATGAGGGACAAATACATATGATTTTCGGTCGGAACTAGGGAGTTTCCCTGAGTTTCATCTCTTCCCTGCAGTTATGGAAGAGCATGCACAAGGGAGGTAAGCTCTATGTGATCCTTGCATTAAATGAGAAGGCAGTAGCGGAAGGTCTAGAAAACCTTCGTGTGGTGAGAGAGTTTACAGATGTCTTCACGGAGGAGTTACCTGGGATGTCGCCGGAGAGGGAATTGTAATTTACCATAGACCTAAAACCAGGGACTGAATCAATAGCGAGAACGCCTTATTGTATGTCAACCTCAGAGTTACAGGAGTTCAGAATGCAACTGAAGGAGTTGTTGGACCTGGGACTCATACGTCCAAGTGTGTCACCATGGGGTGTGCTTGTTATTTTCATACAAAAGAAGGATGGGTCATGGAGACTCTATATTGACTACTGTCAATTGAACAAAGAAACAATCAAGAATCAGTATCCATTGCCAAGGATTGATGATCTGTTTGATCAGATGAAGGGTGCGACGATGTTTTCAAAGATCGGTTTGCAATTAGGTTACCATCAGTTATGGATCAAGGAGGATGATGTCCCTAAGACCTCCTTTAAGATGAGGTTTGGACATTATGAGTTTATTGTTTTATCGTTTGGACTGACAAATGCCCCAGGGGTATTTATGAGTTTGATGAATGAGGTGTTCCACGAGTACTTGGCCAAGTTCGTCCAAGTATTCATTGACGATATTTAGATTTACTCTTGAATGATGGAGGAGCATGACGAGCACTTGCACTTGGTACTACAGTGTCTGCAAGAGCACAAATTATATGGGAAATTTTCCAAATGCTCATTTTATCAATCGAAGATTCACTACTTAGGGCATGTCATCTTCGACAAAGGTATCGTCGAGGATCCAGCAAGGGTCAAGGCGATTATGGAATGGTATGTACCGACGAATTTCCCGGAAGTGCATAGCTTCATTGGTTTAGCAAGATACTATCGACGATTAGTCGAGGGATTTTCAAAGATAGCAAATCCGGTCACGAAATTGCAGAAGAAGAGCAAGAAATTTGTTTGGACCAAGAAATGTGCGGAAACATTTCAAAGGCTCAAGGAGTTGTTGACAACAACACCGATACTAAAAGTCCCTGACATGGATGAAGAATTCTTGGTATGCACTGATGCATCCAAGGAAGGCTTAGGCAAATTCTTGATGCGAGATGGTCGAGTGATTGCTTACATCTCGAGGAAATTGAGAAGGCACGAGGAGAACTATGCGACGCATGATTTGGATTTGTTAGCCATTGTTTATGCCTTGACATTTTGGAGACACTACCTTATTGGAGGAAAATTTGAACTAAAAATAGACCACTGTCGACTACATCACATATTTACGCAAAGCAACCTGAACGCGCGAAAACGACATTGGTCAGAATTGCTTAGCGAGTACAATTTCGAGATTAATTACATAAAAGGAACAGTGAACCGAGTAGCAGATGCATTGAGTTGGAGACCACACATCTTTTCAGTGTTGCCTATTCAGACGAATCTACATGAAAATTTATAACTTTACAGTGCGGTGATGACTGGTACAAAGAGGTCAAGGATTTTATCGAACAATACACAATGATGGTACCAAGATTTGAAGGATTTACATTGGACGACGATGGAACTTTGAGATTTAAAAATTGAATTTACGTACTACCAAATGAACAAACCAAATCTTGGAAGACATGTTGTGCATGTATGTGATAGAACAACAAAAGAGTTGGGAAGAATTCTTGCCACTGGTAGAAATCACATATAACAACAGTTACCAAAGCACCCTTAAGATGGCGCCTTTCAAATTTCTTTATGGGCGACCGTGGAAAGAATTGGGGTCATCTTGAGGATAGGGTCCTAGTGGGACCAGAAGCGGTCCCAAAAATGGAATAGCAAATGCAGACTATAAGACAAAGGGTCAAGGAAGTGCAGGATTGGTAGAAGAGTTATGCTGATATGTTTCGTGTCGACCGTAGTTGTGAAGTTGGCGATCGAGTCTTCTTGCGGGTAAAACCGTATGAGCGTTCAATAAATTTTGGAAAGGGTGATAAACTTTGTCCTAGGTTCGTGGGACCTTTCGAGATTGTGGAGAGGAAGGGGCTCGTGGCCTATCGACTAGCCTTGCCTGATTCTTTGAAGTGTATGCACGATGTTGTTCATGTATCTATTTTGAGACATTATATTAGTGATCCTACACATGTTATTGACATGATTTACTTGCAAGTATCGGACGAGGGGGCGCTCATGGATGAGCCAATCCACATCCTATATCATCGCATTCGAAATCTATGGCATCAAACAGTAGATCAGGTCAAGGTCCAATGGGACAAATATAGTCGTCACTCAGCGACCTGGGAGGACACATATGATATGCGCCAACGGTTTCCATTTTTGTTTGAAGGATAGACTTATGATACTGTGATACACATTAACTCGACACTTATATACTGTAAAACATTGGGACGAAGTTTAGACCAAGAGGAGTTGTATGTAGCATCTCGCTCTTGCGTGCACTGAGGGAACTTATTCTTTGAGGACACTTGCTTGCAAGTGATCCGGATTGATTAAGNTATACTATTGGGCATTTGATTATGATTATGATGCATTATGGAGACGGGTTCTATTGACTCGGTTCTCCTGAGTGTGCAGGATTTTGGACCTCGAGGATGCAAAGGCATAGATGAAACCCTTGGACTCTGGATCGACTCAAGGAGTGGACTATTGGGGTTTGATTATTGTATATATGACACATGTGCATCTGATCAGATGTTATGATTATGGATTTTATTTCTGACATGATTCGTTGAAGATGCAGGCTGACAATAGCTTGTCGACCAGGCTCACATGTGGAGTAGAGGGGTCATGAATGACTACCAGAGACATTGAGGGAGAGGTGTCGACAACAGCCCTGCCATAGCCTACTAGCACTCCCGTCGTGGCTTGAACTGTA
>SNQJ01S0085274.1:28474-39567 GCA_010110895.2 Picea sitchensis | reverse complement strand
TGCGTCCTGAAGGGCATGTCACGCAAGGGAAACATAATGAGGCAAGTGGAACCCTTGGAGCACCTAGTGCGTCCTGAAGGGCACGTCGCGTTGTTAAATAATAAGTGAATAAACTTAGATGGCCTTAGAACTAATAATGTGATAAGAAATATTTAAAAACAATTTCCCTAATAAAAATGTCGCCAAGCCTAGGAAAATAAAATCTACATCTAAGTGATACTTGTGGTAAAAAAAATATAATAATAATAATCAATATTAAACATGTGACGAGAAGGGGGTAAGCAATTCAATTAAATTATTAAAATCAAATTATATTGATGAATTAAAATTTTAAAAGAGAATTGATTGTTTTTCTACATATGCTAATTAAAATTTATTAATTAAAAGGGAAGAGGGGTAAAAGGTAATTTTCTACACTTGCTAATTTGAGTTTTAGATAAAAAGGGAAAAGAGGGAAACTTAAAAAGAATTGGGAAACTAAGGGGAAAAGGGGGAAACATAAAGAAAAAGGGAAACATAAGGAAAAAGTAGAATGACTAACTTAGTAAGGAATCTTTCCTTTAAGAACTTTCTAAATTGAACTCAACTAGGAAATCAGTAAGGACGTAAGTCATCAAAATGTGTAAGGGAATATGGGGAAACCTAGGAACGATTCTAGGAATGATTTTAGGTGGGTGAGGGAAATAGGAGTAATTAAATAATTAATGAAATTAATTTCTGGTGCAACGAAGGGGATGGGTGACTACATTGCTTATAGACTGTGATTGTATACATTGCTTATATATTGTGATTATATACTTAAATCTGCATTGCTTATATACCTTGCTTCTAGGCTGTGACTATATACATGGCGATTACATTTCTTATATACATTGCTTATAGACTGTGATTATATACATTGCTTATATACTGTGATTATATACTTAAATCCTCATTTCTTATAGACTCCAATTATATATTTAAATCTATTTTATCATATCTATATCTCTGCAGTATCATATATGTAACTTTTCCTTGTCATATACTAAAAGACAACCTTTATTATAATAGCATTATAACAACGATTTTATATTCAATATATGACAACGATTTTGGGTTTGTCCATGGATGTGATGTAAAAGTAATACATTGACAATGTTTCTCTAGATTTTGAGTAATAACATTTTTTCTATTTCTTGATATAACAACGATTTTATATTCATTATGGTATGAAAAATTTTACCCCCACGTCTCGACAAGATATTTGTTTCAGTTTTAATAGCAAATTCACAAGATAGTGAATTCATAAGATAGCTATTTAATTCAGTTTTACTAGATAGCAATATCGCGTACCTAGACAACAATAGTTTAGACAATAATGATTTAGTCATCATTTTTGAATAATAATGAGCAACGTAGATCATTGTAATGTTAAGTAGTTCACTCATTTTAAGCACATATATTAGTTCACCTTTAGGATAACATTTATGATAATGATAACCTTATAATAGTTCACTCATTCGTACTTTGACATCATGCTTAACAGATAAAAGGTTATGGTTCGTGGGCGAAGTCGTTTAATAGCTTGCGCAATTTAATTGAGGATGTTGTCTTGTGTCTTGTTGACTTGTTTCTTGGTTGCGTGGGTCGACCTGTTTCTTGGTTGTGTGGGTATAGTCTTCTTGTCGGTTGTTTCGGTCTCCTAGTGCGTTGAATTCTTCTTGAATTTTTGGTCTAGAGGTATTGTGTTGCGCCAGGGTTACCATCACGCCTATTGCCTGGTGACGACATGATTCCTGATGAGGGGATCATTGCGCACCCTGATGGATGCGAGGTGAACGATAACATGGTATGAGTCGATGCTTTCCAAGGTGGGCGTTGTTCGTTGGAATGGTTGTTAGTCTTGGTTTTGTAATGCCTTAAGGCGTTGGGTTTGCACGATGTAGAGGTTTCTAGTTCTTGGTCGTTGAAGCCACTGCATCGGGTGGTGGATGTTGTCCCTTAGATTGTAGGTGTTGTCATGGTTGTGTCGGACGGGTAGTCATTTCCATATCTCTTGAATTTTTCATGTTTCACTCAGTTGCTCGATGTGCTAACATGTTGATTCATTGTTGTCTGTTGCCTGATCTGCAGGCGTGGTGTTCATCGTCAAGTTGTATGGTTTAACCGTTTTCATTGTTTCCTTCCAGCCTAAAACAAAAAAAAAAATCTTGCACTTTTACTTTGCTTGTAGTCGTAATGGCAGGGGTCCTTACATCCTGATAGAATATGGGCTTGAACTATTGCACTCTCTCCCAGCTAAATGTCTTGGAGAGTGATGGTGATGCCTGTCAACTCTTCTTGTTTTTCTTCTATCATCATGAGACCTATGTCTCCTCGATTTACTTGACTCAGCCTCCTTATTCATATTTTTCTTAATATTTTCCAAGCTTTATAGAAACTTGATGTTGAAGTCATGTTTTTCCTCTTGGGATTTCATAAGCCTATCATTATCAGGTTTATAATTTTGGATATCCTTTTGCAAAAAAATTATGGTCGTCACCAAATTCATGATTTCTTCCTTGGCTTCTCCATGTCCATTTGAATCTATACCCTCATCACCTATATTTTCATTCATCCTTCTGACCTCGTCTCCATGGTCGTGGGTTCTTTGTGCATCTTCCATGCTTCTGATCTATGTGTTGATCATGTACTAATCAAATTGTTGTTAAATTTGCAAAATGTGCAAGCAACAATATTTGTTAGACTAAATAATTTATGAAAACCATAAATACTATGCACACTCTATTATATAAGTGTATCATAATCCTTTCTTTTAATTCCTGGTGAATTTAACATCCTAATTCAAACTTCTGGGTGAATATTTGGACTCCTCTCTTCAGGACTTTTCCTCCTATTTTCTCTTCTTTCCTTTCTTTCAAAGCTTGTTTGTATACCAATTATGTGTTATACACACATATCCATCATGAGCACATGATCTATACATGCGATACCAAGTTCACATACTGCACACCAGTATTCAATGTGCAAAAATTTTATATCGACACTAATATTTAACACGCTCAACTTTTGGGTTCCACGCATCATTATCTAGTGCACCCAACTTTTTTGTCGCGCACCAATATTCCACACAAATTACATCTTTTCTCTACATCACGCCAAAATTCATCACACACCCTCTCGCACCTAATACTCAATGTGCATCTCCAATTATGCTCCACGCAGTGTCGTTGAACCAAAATCTCTGATACCACTTTGTAACATCCCCGACTTTGCTCAAAGGCCATGTCACATCAAAATTTTGAGCTCTGATACCACTGTGACATATCCAACCTCCTAGTTGAGTCTTGTTACCGTATTGTAAAGTCTCTACTACCACGACTCATTAAAGAAATCTTTGATATCAATTTTTTCATCTACAGAATCAACTCATTGAAACCAACAACGCGCACAATTGTCTTTGTGCTACACATAGCTATTTTTTCCTAGTGCGTGCAACCAGTCTCGTACCGCATGCAAAAAATATGTCATAGAAAATATACATGATCAACCTTCCTTGTTTCGACCACATCAATTGTCCCTTAGCACTCACGACATTGCTAGCTTTGCGCTAGAACCCATACGATTACTACTAAAGTTCCTTAACAGGATAGCGACTATAACAACATAATTAAATCATAATATAACTACGCACACAACCATTCCTATGTCACGTGCGAGGTCTATCCCATTTGTGTATGTGGGCTGGTCTCCTTGTGCATGCGATGATTCAGGCCTAGCTTCATAATCCCATGATTGTTACCATGAAATTATCTAGCAGAAAATACTTAATAACTACCATGCTCTACATCTGCAACAATTATGTGGAACTAACAATACATACACAAACCAACATAATTATGTACCAATTACATAGACAGAAATATAAAATAATTCACATGTTAAACAATATATAAACACATATAAATCATCATGACCCATGCCCTGCATATGCAACAAACATGCATTTCTACATCATACATAATCCACGCAAAAATATATATATACAACTGTATCACATAATATATTTAACATGTATATGCATATTACTCAGAGAATAATACACATAAGAAGACACTTATGTTTTTTTGTAATCCACCAATTGCACACAGACCTTAGACGTTCCTCCCAGCCATAGATTCTACCTCTCAGAAAATCTCAACAACAAGTCTCCCTCGAGTTGGGGATAAAAATACACCTAGGAAAAGGATCCCTAAGCCAATATACTGTCTATCCATAGTCAAAACACTTAGGCAAAGGTGCCAACCCCAACCAACAGAATACAGTCCCTCATTCCCCACATGTCTATTCCACCCTAGGAAATGCATCCCTTCTCTACTAAATAGTCCTTTGGCTGCCCCACTTCCCTTCCATGGCTTCAATAATAGGCCAAACAGGAAGTCTCAGGGCCTTGTAGCTACAACTGGGCACCTTGGGAAATAAATTCCCAACAGTTCTCTCACCTAGAGAGAATTCTCACAGGCTTGACAACCCGCTTCTTTGACAAACACAGGCTTGATAAACCACTTCTTTATCCAACACAAGCCTGACAACCCACTTCTTCAATAACACATGATCCTGACAACTCATTTCTTCAATAGCACACGGGCCTGACAACCCACCTCTTCAATCACACACAAGCCTTCCCAAGCACAAGGTTATGTGATGGCATCTAGTTACAACAAGATACAAATGGTTAGCATGGGAAAGTTGGTCTCCCTCCTAAAGGAATGAGTGAATCCCCCCTAAATACACTAAGGCACAACAATATATTTGCATGATTATAACTGGACGCTTGTCACCATGAGATCTAAATTATATCCACTTGGTGACCCATTCCCATTCCTTAGGAACTTAGGATAAATACATATCCCATAAATATACTTTTGGAAATATTATTAAACTATTCCCCTTAAGCTTCACACCCCTTTCCCATTCTAGTGGAGTTTATTCCCTCATCTCTTTTCATCTGATTGGTTTGCGCAAAGTGATATGATTTATTAAATATCTGATTACAATTACATTTACATTACAATTGGGGTTCAACCTATGGGTATTACACTAGAATGGACTCTAGGTATGCTCTAGGTGAAGAGGTGTAGTCCGGATGAAGTATCCTTGATGTTTACAAGCAACGAATTGAGAAACGTAGTGGTGACACATGCCCTAAAGAGGTGTACAAATGTAAGAAACATTGTGGGGACATGACATATGAGAAGATAAGAGGTATTTAATTCAAGCATTCACAATTGAAGAACGAAAAAAAAATGGACTTCAAGTGTATTGTTGAGATGGAGATCTTCAAATTCCTTAACCCTTTCCATGACATAAATGGACATCCTTGCTAGTGGTTTGTATTGTAATATCCTTGACCCAAATTATTAATTCTTCCTATGTGAAAATGATATGAAACACTTACAATAATTTTCTCAATGAGGAATATTATCAAACACACAGAAAGCACACATAAATAGAGAAGAATAATATGGCATCGTATTATGTATGGGAACAACAATACAAATATCTCTAGTGGTTGTAAAAATAGTTGCAGAACAAGACTAGGAATATAAACTATTGGTTGCTAGGAAACTACACAATCTGCTACAAAACACACAAGGAAACCTAGTATGATGCCAACATAGAAACCAAATCTCTCCAAGCCTCCCACTGCTCTGCTCCAATATACTTCAATATCTTCAGAAAATACCACAAGACAAAGACTCCAAATGAACTCTCCTTTGTCTATCTAGGGTGGTTATTAGACCACCAAAACTAAACCTGCATTGGAAGGGTTTTTCCCAAAACCCTAACAAAAATGTTGGCCACAAGAGCACTCAATACATATCAAATCTTAATGCCCAAAGAGGTAGTCTCCACTTCTATTTATTTTTCTTCTCTGATTCTTCTAGATCTTCCTTCTCGACCAAATCAAACCCTCACTTGATTAAAATATATTTATTTATTTTATTTAATATCTCTTTAGGGTTTTATACTTTGACTCCTCTTTTTCTCTGTTGACTATAGACTACGGGAGTCGTGTAGGGTAATGAGTCATCAATTGGAGGGGGACATTACAGTCCTCCCTTCTCTAAATTTCTTCTCCTCAAGCAATTTGAGATCAGGGTGTTGTAAAATATGTTCACCTTCCCATGTAGCATCTTCTGCAATAAACCCCTTCCATATGACTAGGTACTCTTGAATAAATCTTCTTCTTAGTCTTTGTTCTCGTACATCCACAATTCTTTTTGGTGCCAAAACGAATTTGCCTTCCTCATCTAGTGGAGGAAGATCTGTCGAAGTGGTGGCCTTTTGGCCCAATGCCTTTTTGAGGAATGACACATGGAATGTGTTGTGTATTCTTCTTCCCTCTGGTAGCTCCAACTCATATGCCACCTCTTCAATTCTCCTAGTCACTCTATAGGGTCCGTAAAAACGAGGTTTCAACTTCTATGCACCACTCTTATTTAGTGAATATTGTTGGTAAGGTTGTAGCCTAAGAAAGACTAGGTCCCTGACCTCAAAACTGTGCTCCACCCAATGCCTATCTACATACACCTTCTATTGGTTCTGAGAAACTTGCAAATTCTCCTTTAGGATCCTCAAGATGTCCTGACTTTCCTGTAACCAGTCTTTGTCCTTGGGAGCCCTGCTCTCTCCAAATGCCAAATCTACAAATAATGGGGCATCATAGTCATACAGCGCTATGAATGGACTCATCCCGATGGACATGTGATGTGTGGTGTTGTAATAGTGCTCCCCAAGATGCAACCATTTAATCCATGCTCGTTGTTTTCCTGACACATAGTTCCTTAGGTACTCTTCTACCCATTTGTTCACTATCTTAGTCTGTCTATATGTCTGGGGGTGATAGCTAGTATTAGGTGTCAACTCTATTTCAGATAACCTAAATAGCTCCTTCCAAAATGCACTGAGAAACCTACTATCTCAGCCACTGACTATGTTCCTTGGAAGACCATGGAGTCTGAAAACTTCTTGGAAGAAAATATCTTCCACCTAATATGCATTGTATTATGAAGGAATGGAAAAAAAGTGTGCCTATTTGGTCAACCTGTCTACCACCACATAAATACAATCCATGCCCTGGAATTTTGGTAACCCTGTAATGAAATCCATGGAAATTCTCTCCCATTTCCTCTCTGGAATAGGTAGTGGTTGGAGTAAACTTGTTGGGTGTGTCATTTATGACTTGTTCTGCTAACAATTCATGCACTCCCTTACGTATTGTAGTACATCCTCCTTGATACCCTTCCATGAGAATCTCTCTCTCACTTGTCTATAAGTCTTCAAGTACACTGGGTGGCTGACTAAAGGGGCGTCATGAAATTCCCTCAATATCTTATCCTTGAGCATGGATTTAGGGACAAGATAGATCCTCTCCTTTTATTATATGATATCATCCACTACTCTATATTTGTCATCCTGGTTGGTACCTTCCATCAACTCACAGGCGAATGCATTTTTGGAATACTCCACCAAGAGGGTAGACTTCCAATCTCTTGATACCTTGACAAGGGAAAATACTGAAGGCCTTTTGGAAACAAAATCAGCAACTACATTCTTCTTTCCCTTAACATATTCCATATCAAATTCATAGGCTTGTAACTTACTCACCCACTTGTGTTGTCTTTCTCTCAAATCCTTTTTCTCTAGAAATTATTTCAAGTTGTTGTGGTCGGTCCTCACTACAAAACGTCCTCCCACTAGGTACTGTCAGAATTTGGCAAGTGCATGCATAATAGACAACATCTCCTTATCGCATATGGAGTATTTCCTTTCTAGATCCCTCAACTTCCTGCTCTCAAAAGATATGGGATGGCGGTTTTGCATCAGTATCACTCCTATCCCTTCTCTGGATGCATCACACTCTAGTACAAATGGCTGAGAGAAATTTGGATGTGCTAGTATCGGGAAAGTTCTCATTACCTTCTTCATTCGGTCAAATATTGCTTGTGCTTCCTCGGTCCACCTAAATGATCCCTTTTTAGTCAAATTTGTTAGCAGTGCCCCAAGTTGTGAAAATCCTTTCACAAATCGTATGTAATAGCTACATATCCCAAAAAATCCTTACAACTTTGTGATTGACCTATGGGTAGGCCAATATAAGATCGCTTGGATATTTTCTTGATGCACCTTCACTCCCTCAACACCTATTATGTTCCCTCAATATAGGATCTTCGTCAATCCAAATTCACACTTTGCCTCCTTGGAAAAAAGAGACTATTCCTCCATAATGCTGAGAATCTCATCCACATGCCCCAAATGTTCCCTCCACGTCTTACTATATATTAGAATATCATCAAAGAACACCAATAGGAACCTTCTCAATTGTTTGTTGAATATATGGTTCATACACGACTGGAAGGTAGTTGGTGCATTAGTCAACCCAAAGGGAATGAACACAAACTCATAGTGACCATAGTGACATTGGAATGTTTTTTTGTGGATGTCCTCCTCTCTCACCATGATATGGTGGTATCATGATCGAATATTAATGTTCGAAAAATATACTTCTCCATGCAAATCATCTATCAGCTCGCCCATCCTTGGAATCAAGAATCTGTTCTTAATAGAATTCTTTTATAGATCCCTGTAGTCAATGCACATTCTCCACATGCCATCCTTCTTCTTCACCAATGCTACTGAAGAAGCAAATGGACTAGATCTAGGTCGGATGTATCCCATCTCCAACAGCTCTTGTATGGCCTTTTCTATCTCATCCTTGAACTTCCTTGGGTGCATGTATGGTGTAGTAATAATTGGATTGGCCCCTTCCTCTAACTCAATGACATGTTTGAATTCTTGGTCTGGTGGTCTTCCTGCTGGTAGTGGCYTGAATACCTTATCATGCTTACCTAGTAACTCTTGTATGTCTGCATTGTAATGMYGACAATCCTGGGATGGMTTYTGCATTGTGACCAAACACTCCACTATGCATGCCACATATCTGTGTCTAAAGAGAGCCTCCATGCATCTGTTGAATACAACCTTGGRTGTTACTGATGACATACCCCTCAGGATAACATGCTRAYCCCTAGTGTCTTTGAATTCCATCCTCATCTCCTGRTAATTCATCTTGAAGTCTCCAAGGGAATATAGCCATTGTACTCCCAATACCACATTGGTGTCTTCTAGTTCTACCACATAAAATTCATCAGCCAACGTGAAGTTTCCCAATGTCACATCCAACCCTCTCATCTTTCGGGTACACATCACGTTGTACCCATCTGCCACTACTACTTGAAAAACCTCAAATTCCTCTGTGGAAATTTGTCCCTTGCATCTATGAAATTATGGGTGGCCCCTCCATTAATCAACATTGTAACACTTTGTCCCTGCATAATGCCCCTGATTCAGAAGGTATAGTACCCGGGGACTCCTGACAATGTGGCTATGGTCACCTTCTTGACCCCTTCTTGTAATGGTGCATGTTATATAATTTCAAGGTGTGGTGCCTCAACACTGTTCTTACCCTCATCTGTACTGTTCGGGTTGTCCTCCTCACCTTCATATTCTTCATCATATAGTACTTCAATATAATGGACGTTTCCCTTTTCCATACGTCGGTGACCTGGTTCCCATGGATCCTTGCAACTAAAACATAATTTCTTTCTTCTAAGATCTCTTTGAGTGTCTTCTTCCAACCTGTCTTTCCCTGTCCATGTCTGTTGGGGAAACTTTGTTGCATGCCCCTTCTGAGGAATTAAGGTATTTATTGGGGCCTTTCTAACCATTGTGTCTTCCATATCCTGAGTTTTCTTAATGGAATCTTGTAATGTGGGTGGACTAAAAGCCTTAACCCAACCCTTCAAGGGTTTAGTTAGCCCCTATGTAAATAGAATCACTAACCTTTGTTATGAGATATCAGTTACCTTGATGTCCAACCTATGAAACTTTGTGATAAATGCCTCTGATGTACCTGTCTGTCTCAACTGAGCCAACTCCCTGAAATGAATTTCAAGATCCTTCCTTTTGAACTTGTCCATCACCCTATGGGTGAATTCTACATATGATGTAATGTTAGCATGTCCAAGGGTGACCAACCCATGATGCCACCATTCATGATCCTCCCCATCCAAATGTAAGGTAGAAATATTGAGTGTCTCTACCTCGGTCATTGGGTTGAGCTGGAGGTAAGTGTCCATATTTTTCACCCAAGCACTAGCTAAAATCTCAGTTGATCCATCGAAAGAGGGAATAGTTAACCTGCCCACCCTGCACATACGATCATAGTTTTGTTGGTACTGCACTTCTTTGTTCCATTCCCTTGGTTTGTTCCTATATTTAGCATTGTAATAGTCTTGGAAAGAAAATGATTCCTAGAAACCTTCTAGTGTGGCTAAGTACTTTGTGTAACCTTTAAGGGGATCACTATCATGGTCCTGTTGTTCTGGAACTTCTGTCTGTTGCTCCTTAAGAAATTGCAGTAATGATGGACTTGGTATTTTACTGCTACCTATCAGTGAGCCACTCTGTATTGGAATATGAGTGTTTTTATTCTCCCTATATGCCCTACTATTTTGTTGACTTCCCTCTGTTTGATTCACATTGTAGCCTCCTTGGATTTGAATGAGTTGTGTTAGGAGTTTTTTTCTCTGTTGTTGGATAACAATCATATATATTTGTCCTACAACTATAGATTCCAACATTTGTTGGACTTTGTCTTCACCCTGGTTTCCCATGCTTCCTTCTAGTTCTGATTCTGATGGGATTTCTTTTGACTTCTTTTTTGGTGATTTGTTAGAGGGTTGTCCTCCACACCCCTTCTTCCCCAGAATTATAGGCTGGTAGAATCACCATTGTATGCACACAATCTGATTTCCTTCCCATTGTTCCCCCTCATTTTAAATCGCATGGCTTTTTCCGGAAAAAATCTAAAAAAATATCGAAATTAAAATGATGATAACTTTAGTTTCGGGACTTCGTTTTGGTTGATTTTTTTTTTTGAAAATGGGCATTTTTCCGAGAGGAATTCAAATACCCAATTTGTTTTTGGAAAATTTTGCTAAGAAATTTTCATATATGAGCATGAAGTGCACCGCCCCCTTTTTCTTCCA
>SNQJ01S0085274.1:2901-28464 GCA_010110895.2 Picea sitchensis | reverse complement strand
TAGAAACCGAGGCTCTCCAAACCTCCCACTGCTATGCTCCAGTATACTTCAAGATCTTCAAAAAATACCACTAGACAAAGACTCCAAATGAACTCTCCTTTGTCTAGCTAAGTTAGGTATTGCACCACCGAAACTAAACCTGCACTGGAAGGGTTTTTTCCAAAACCCTAACGAAAACGCTGGTCACAAGAGCACTCAATGCATATCAAATCAGAATGCCCAAAGAGGTAGGCTTCCCTTCTATTTATTCTTCTTCTCAGATTCTTCTAGATCTTCCTTCTTGACCAAATCAAACCCTCACTTGATTAAAATATAATTATTTATTTTATTTAAATCTCTTTAGGGTTTGATACTTTGAATCCTCTTTTTCTTTGTTGACTATAGCCTATGGGAATCATGTAAGCTAATGAGTCATCAATTGGAGAAAGACATTACATGTATTATATTATTGTTTTCTACATTAACCCTAGTTAATCTTAAACCATAATAAAATTTAAAAATGAAACCGCACATTAAATTTTACAGTTACCACTTGTAACAAACAATTTTCCAGTCAAATTATATTCCTACCCTTAACATTCTACCCTCAACAATGTATATTCACTTTAAAAGATATATATTTGTAAAAAACTTTATAATAATTTGAAAAATATTAATAAGGGATGAAAGTCAATATACTTTGACAATCTAAGTAAAACATATATTCCCACGAAGAAACAAAGATTAATAATAAAAGATATTTTAAGACGTGCTTTGAGTGTTCTTTTGTTAATACTTTATAAAATAATAAAGATAGACATAGTTTAAAAAAAAAATATTATATTGAAAAATATTTTTGCATTACATTTTACTAAAATAAGGTGGCACATCTTCAAGGTAGGGAAAGGAAATGCTAAAGTCAATTGTGAAAGTTACATTTCTTTTGGATGGTCTATAAATTAGAAAATGTGTTTAATATGTTATATGTGTCAAGGTAGGGTAAAGAAAATACTAAAGTGAATTTGAATTGTGGTACTTATATTTCTTTTAGATGATCTATAAATTATAAAATATGTTCTATGTATTATTTATAAAATATAATTTACCTAGGTATAAAATATAATTTATCTATATTTATCTATTTATAAAATATGTTCTATATATTATTTATATGTATGAATTTACCTAAATATAAAAGATAATTTACCTATACTTACCTATAAAAGATAATCACTTCCCCCAAAAAAGTGAAAAAGTGTAATGGTAATCATCTCACATAAAAAGGAGAGAACATAATAAAACAAATGTAATTATATATCATCTTACTTAATTCACATTATTTACAACTACCAATATTTATTCATATTCACATTATTTACAACTACCAATGTTTATTCATATTCACTTGATTCACATTATTTACAACTTTCTATGTATTATTTACAAAGATAATTTACCTATACTTACCTATAAAAGATAATCACTTCCCCCAAAAAAGTGAAAAAGTGTAATGGTAATCATCTCACATAAAAAAGGAGAGAACATAATAAAACAAATGTAATTATATATCATCTTACTTAATTCACATTATTTACAACTACCAATATTTATTCATATTCACATTATTTACAACTACCAATGTTTATTCATATTCACTTGATTCACATTATTTACAACTTTCTATGTATTATTTATATGTATGAATTTACCTAGGTATAAAAGATAATTTTCCTATACTTACCTAGGTATAAAAGATAATCACGTCCCCAAAAAAGTGTAGTGGTAATCATCTCACATAAAAAGGAGAGAACATAATAAAACAAATGTAGTTACATATTATATACTTAATTCACATTATTTATAACTACCCATATTTATTCAGTTTATTCACATTATTTACAACTACCAATATTGGTATTCAGTTGATTCACATTATTTACAACTTTCAATATTTATTCATGTTCAATTGTATGACATGGTTCAAATAAACTTCTTAAACACAGATATTTATGAGAATCAAAGGTAGCTTGTCACAATTGAAAAACTCTCTCTAATGATGATATCAACCAAAAGGTAAATAGTTTTAGAGGGAAAGAAATATATTTTTTAATCATATTTTTTATTTAACTTTTTATGGGTTTATTCAATTTTAAGTGATATTTTTATTGTGTCCATAATTAAATTATACATTCAATAAATACCCATATATTTTTGATAAACTCGGAGTGAGAAAAGTTGAAAATACACGGGGAAAAAATGTTTTTTCTTGAAAAGAAACACATTTTTTCCCATGTATTACCAATTTATCTAGCTCTCAAAAGAAACATGTTTGTTTTCATGTTTTTCTAGTTTATCTCACTATCGGTCTATCAAAAATATGCAAAGTGGGTACTCATTGAATGTTGATATTATGGTAGTTGTGGGAGGTAGTAACCTCTACGTGTAAACTTTGATGAGACTAGAATATTTCGGGAAGCAAGAGAAACCCTAAGTAGATTTGTGAGAACCCTAGAAGACATGTCGACTTAGTAGAATATATAATATTAAGGTATTATACTTCAGGAAGACAAGTCGACTCCACAAGAAAAACATAAACATAAAATATAATTACCAGAAAGTCAGGTCGACCTAGCCAAAAAAGTCACTGGACAGATTAGTATAAATAAAGGATGTCTTGGCTCATTTGTTCACTCTTTCTCACCCAGAAAACCAGAAATGGTGCGCAAGTTTGGAGGAGTGTTGATGCAGCTACTGCAACTGGTATTTTTGGTCTTTGGTTATGGTTTAGACTTTCTGCCTTGGTTATGGTTTGGATTCTTTGTTTGGTACACTAGCTTTGGAGAGAAGTACACTACTTTGGTTGGATATTGGTTCTAGGGTTTGCTTCTGGAATTATTTGTTTGTCAAGGTTAAAGGTGTCTGGGGGTGGTTGCATGCCTATAGTTGGGCGACAATATTGTTATATTGTCTATGGAAAAACGAGGACATCTCTTTTATTCTAATAGGTTATGGGCCCCCACTATCTTCAAATAGTCTAACCACTGGAAGATAGATTAGGAAGTTATTTCTTAAGCTCGTTGTGGCACCAGTTACAGCTGCAACTGGGTTTTCTAATTATGCAGCTGCAACAAACCCTAACCCTTGTGTTCGGGCACTTATGATGAAACGTTTGACCTAATTCCTTGACATCCTTGTTCACCCTATCCTAGCGCACCTCTTGGTACTCTTAGCCAACAAAAACGTTTGGTTTGAATTTTTGGTCAAAGTCAAAGTCAAAGGTTGACTAGTCAAAGTCAAAGTCAAAGGTTGAATTTTGGTCAAATTGATTTTGTGGTCAAAGTTGAAATTTTAGAGTTTCTAGCTTGTTCTAATCATTGAATCTTCTGGTTTAGTTTCTAATCTCTTCTTGTCAAGATGGTATCTAGTTTCAGATTGGAAGACAAGCTCGATGATGCTACAAGGTTTCAAAGGTATGCACTTGTATATGCTATCTAAGTTATATCATCTAGAAAAACATGAGCGTGTTTGTAGGAAAATTATTAGAGACCTTGTCCAAGTTGTAATCTTGGATTCAGTGCATTCAAAGGAACAATCGCACCCTCCATAGCAGTTGAGGCTTCAGGTTCCAGATTTGATTAAATTGTTAAGCTTCAAACTTGTGTATGTCAAGGGTGACAGTTGTTACAATATTTAAAAGATTATATTATTGCTAGGTGCAAAGAATACTCGACTTCATATGAATACTATTGACATAGGTGCTTATTGTACTTGTTTGCAAGTTGAACTAACATCTCCTCTAGACAGATATTTCTTGTTTGCTCTTGTTATTCTTGTTCCGGGAAGGTACCCATGTGAAATATGTTTGATGAACAATCCTTGCGAAAGTTGTCATAGAAGAAGTTTATAAGGATGAAACAACTTCTAGATGGGAAACAATCAGAACAGACAGAAAAAAACTTAAAGAGACTCAAAGGAGTCAGACTCGAAGGAAGTAAATAATCAAAAGGAAAAAAAAACAAGCTTGTGACACTTTGCAGAAAGCAAAGAGAGATGCAGCAGATGAAAGCATGGAATCTCTTAGATGGAGGGAGATGATCATAGAATCAGAAAAGAAGAGCATGCATATTTCTCATTCAGGCATGAAGCCAGGATTATGAGGGACTAATCCCCAATGATATGATCCATTGAAGAATCTATGAATACCATGAAGTATCTTTCCATGTTCTTCATTGGAAGTAGAAACCATGATAAGCATCACGTGTTCAGCTTGACTCTAGAAGATGTCTTCTTCAAAAAGAAGCCTTGAATATCCTTTGTTGTCCATATACATTTATGTTCCTATGATGGAAGTTTGGAGCCTTCATGAAATAAGGGCATGTAATCTATAGAAGATTCCATGGAATCCAACATTGAAGAAAAACATGAGGAAGAACATGAAGATTCCTAGAAAGAAAGAAAAAGTCAGAACAACCAATTGAACCAATTTTAATCCACTAGAAGCAGTCAAACAAAAGGAATGGAAGGAAGATGTGAAGAAGAACAATGTATGTGAGAAATTGTGAAAAATACTTGGAAATTTATAGATACAAGTCAAGACTCAGGGCTAGAAGGTGCTCCCAGAAGGAGGGAGAAGAATATAATGATAGCTTGTTCCAGTAACCATACATACCTCTACCTAAGCCATTATATCTCCTCCAGTATCCATGGGTTGGAGTTTACATCATATGAATGTAAAGATTTTTCTTCTCAACAGAGTAATTGAAGAAGAAGCATATGTAGAGAAACCTCAAGGTTTTGAGGTATACCAGAAAGAGACCCTTGTATGAAGATGGAAGAAAACCTTGTATGGATTCAATCAAACTTGGTGCATAGCCTCTCATGTACAGTAGAAGCGTGGTGAAAAATTCCTATGATAGAGGAAGTATATTGAAATGGTTCTTCAGAATTTTGAGATGATGGATTGAAAATCCATGGAAAACTCCCATGATGACAGATCTGAAGAAGTTAAGAGACTCTAATCCAGTAGACCCATCTTTTTATCGGCAATTGATTGGCTCGTTAATATATTTGGAGAATACTCAACCGGATATTTTCCTTGTGGGACGTTTGAGTTATGATATACAACTGCATGGATTTGGCAGGGAGTGCAGATGATAGAAGAAGTGATACTTGGATATGTTTCAGTTTGAGTTTTTCCATGGTATCATGGGCTAGTAGGAAACATAATTCTATTTCACTCAACACTGCAGAAGCAGAGTATATTGCAGTTTGTGATGCTTGTACAAAAGCAGTGTGGCTTCGTAATTTGTTTTATGGACTATCTGATCAGGTGTTGAATTCGATCATGAAATATTGTGATGATCAGAGATATGTGAAGATTTCAGAGAACCTAGTGTTCCATGATAGGTCGAAGCACATTAAGATCAAGTATTATATTCTCCGTAATAAATTCCATAGGGGAGAAGTGGTTCTCTAGTATATCTCCACAAATGAGAAGATAGAAAATATTTTGGTAAAGCCTTTGTCCAAGATGAAAAGTTTGTGTACTTAAGGGACAAGCTGGGGCTCGTGGAGACGACTTACTTATTGAAAAAGGAAGTGATTAATCTCAGGTTGGGAGGGAGAATTGATATGTTATTGATTTATGGACAATCATTTTTCAGTTCGGAAAATGGTCCAAGTTGGGTAGTTTCTTTCCAGTCCAGAAAGTGGTTCAAGATTTCTAACGGACAGTCATTTTCCAGTTTGGAAAATGGTCCAGATTGGACAGTCATTTTCATAATGAGAATGGTCTGATAGATTTTTGATGTACCATAGACAACAATTCCCCTTGTGGCCAGTGTGGGGGAATGGTCTAGGACGAACATTCTTCTTGGCAATCACTCTAAGTAGTGGTCAAGTAGAATGGTCTTCCTCGTTGGGAAATCATTCTTTTGAAGTTCACATTTGTGACTAGTTTCGAAGAATGGTCCATTTTGTAGGTTGGTGCAGGGCAGTCATTTCCATAGGAAATGGTCCATAAATTCATTCCCTAAGGCAGAATCATTCTCTCCAGGTTGCACTGTGATTAGTGCTGGAGGAATGTCCTAGTTAGGTGAATGGTATAGGTTCAACAATCAGGGTCATACATACCCTAGAGAAGACTCATTCTCTTTAGGTTGCACTATGATTAGTGTCGGAGGAATGGCCCAGTTAGGTGAATGGTCCATGCTCAGAAATTAGGGACAATTTTTCTTCTATGCTTGGGAAGAATAGTCCAGATAGCCCATGGATGATGTTTTACTTTCTAAGGGAAGATGCTCTTCCAAATATCACAGATGTGAGTGGAATAATGGCCCAAATGACTCGGTTTGTATCATGATATTGTTTATGTAGGTTGATATCAGATGATATGATTGTTGTGGAGATTGTATGTCTCTGGAAAATAGTTGTATGCTACTATGGGGGATGTGATCCACTAGTAGTGACTATGTGTCACTGGTTAGTAGCGGTTTGCTACTAGGAGTGGATGTGTACCACTGGATAGTAGTTGTATACTATTATGGATAGACACAATTGTGCTCTATTGGATGGAATTATAGCATCAATATGCTACTATCTAAGTGCCATGGAGACTACCACTAGTGTTGGAGTTGATTTCTAGCTAGATGGATAGTCAGTGTGCTGGTGGATAGACATTATCCAGGCAGAGAATGGTCCAGACAGAACAGATTTTTGGTGGACATCCACTCTCTCTGTGGATAATGGTCGAGGTTGACAGTTTGTTGACATATCATGGACTAGTATTTCCCTAAGGCATAGATTATGGTACATATGGCCTGATTAGAAAATATTCCTAGACTGGCATTCATGTAGGAATGGTCTTTGTAGCCCATGGCGTAGATTTTAGCATCTGTTGGGACAATCATTCTTCCAAGATGTATGTCCAAATTAGAAGAATGGTCCTTGTATCACTCTGTCGAGTGAGTGACTTATTCAGTATCATGCTCGATTAATCAGATGGAGTATGGCTTCAAGAGATGATGCAGTTTATGCTATCAGATGAAACTGATAGTGGTGATGTTGCTCGTGAGTTGATATACATGATCATGAGATAGCTTGTGTGGCTATGATGATTATATCGGTTGAATGGTATGTTTGTGCTCAGGACCATTCATTTTAATACCTTCCTAGATAGGAGGGAGTGTTGATATTATGGTAGCTACGGGAGTTATTAACCTCTACGTGTAACCTTTGACGAGACTAGAATATTTCAGGAAGAAAGAGAAACCCTAAACAAATGTGTGAGAACCCTAGAAGACATGTCAACTTAGTAGAATATATAATATTAAGGTATTATACTCCAGGAAGACAAGTTGGCTCCATAGGAAAAAGAAAAACATAAAACATAATTACCAAAAAGTCAGGTTGGCCCAACCAGAAAAGTCAGTGGACAGATTACTATAAATAAAGGATGTCTTGGCTCATTTTTTCACTCTCTCTCATCCAAAAAACCAGAAACAATGCGAAATTTTGGAGGAGTGTAGCTGCAACTACTGCAATTGGGATTTTTGGTCGGTTATGGTTTAGACTTTTTGCCTTGGTTATGGTTTGGATTCTTTGTTTTGTACACTAGCTTTAGAGAGAAGTACACTATTTTGGTTGGCTATTGGTTCTAGGGTTTGCTTCCAGAATTATTCTGTCTGTCAAGGTTAAAGGTGCTCGGGGGTGGCTGTGTGCCTATAGTTGGGCGACAATATTTTTATATTGTTTATGGAAAAACAAGCACATATATTTTATTCTAACATTGAATGTGTAATTTAATTATGGATTCAACAAATGCGTAAACCCATAAGGAGCTAAGTAAAAAATGCAATTAACCTTTGAAAATTCATAACTCTTATTTTATTATTTTTTCTTAGGAGACCCATTTTAGGTCTCAAAATTTATTTAATGTAGTATCTACATTTTCACACTCCATTGTGGCGTTGTATAGATACCATCTCTCTCTCAAAATCTTTGTCAACGATTATGTCAAATATGATGGTCCTAGTATTGAAGAATACATAAAATGGATGAAGTCTAAGCATCCACTATTTTGGAGAATAGATTTACACAATAAGTTAAAAGTGATGCTCACATATGGTGGGATGGACTTAACTATGAAGATATAAAAACATTTTCAGATATGGAATATGAAACACTATACTTAGATAAATGGTCTCATGCCAAAAAGAAGGATAATGTGTTATGTAAGGGTTTATTTTCATGTGGAAAATCCATATGACAAGTTCATGGATATATTCATAAAGAAAAAGATCATTTTTTTCTATTAACTCTAGTTACCAGGATAATTTCATCAATGTTCATTTGGCTAACAGAGTGCAAATTCCTGCAAAACATATCCAAAGCACACAACTTAAGGGTGAGACTATACACATTTTTAAAGATTTGAAGATCATTATGGATAAATATATATTGCATTCTTATTTTCTTACCACATATATGAACAATGTGGATATTATTCTTGGATATCCTTGTATGGATCAAGTGGTACAATGAATATTAATGTACATAAGAAGTTTATAAATCTTTAGTATAAGAAAAATAAAATCACATTACAAGATATGTCTCTTAGTAAACAAGAAGGGCCCAAGGGGCCTCATGAAGAAGAAGCTATAGAAGAACATGAATAAAATCCCATGTATGAAAAATTCAGGGAGCCACATGACTCAAAGGAACACCATGTTGACGAGTCCAAGACATAACAACCAAGAGAGAAGGTTGATGTATATCACCACCCACACCACCTAGAAAAATAAAAGTCATCAAGGCAAGGGTGTGAGCATAAAAAAACTTAGTAAGGACCAACATGGCACCAAAAAGTAAACTAGTTGAGAGACACGTTGAGGGATAACAACAATGCATGGAGATATCATAGTAGCACAAACCAAGGTGGCAAGGAAGTAGTTGGACCCCATGTTCACAGTACATTATGATGGATGGATGCTCGTGCTTGGTACCAATGGGATACATTGCTTAGCCAATCATATTGTATGGTTTCTTTCCATGTTTTGAGGATGAAACATGTGAAGGGGTATGGAATGTAGTGTACTTAAGGGGGTAATATGTGGTACCTAGGGAGTTACCTAAGGGTATTAAAAATAGATATATAGTTATGTATTGAGGCCATTTCTAGTAAATAAGGCTCATGCAACAGTGTGAAAGAAACAAAAAGAAGGCTTATTAGAAGGTTCCACCTACCAGAATGCTCCTTCTCTAGAATGTTCCTAGGAGACAGATAGTACTATAAATAAGTATAAGTAATGTAAATGATTTATTGTGAATAATATTGTAATTGTGGAAAGCATCATTGATTGTGGAGTGTTTTCCTTCATTAAAGAATAATATATGGTGTTACCCTCCCTCAAGAGTTTCCTCTACAAAGCTTGTGTTAATTCTTTTATGTCTATTGTGTATATCTATTTGTTATTCTCAAGTTAATGCTCATATTTTATTTTTAGGTCTATTGAGTACATACCAATATAATAAGTGTGATTTTTCATGGGATAGTTTTTCGGGACTTTGTGTTGTCACGTGAAAGGTCTAAATCTCAATCCATATCCTAAAAAATCCATATCCCCAAAAATGGCCCCATACAACTCTATTGGTACTACCACTTTCATTCACAATAGCTTCCCTTTTTCCTTCATCTTGTGAGCCTTGGAATTATCTTCCATATAAAAATTGAGTATCTAAGGTTGTTGTAGACATGGAATTGACACGTTGTATTGTTTCAACATGAGAATACCTTCACAAGTATCAAATCATGTTGATCTTCATCATACACCATAGTAATTGGCATGTTGCTAATTTTCTTACTGTCAAGGTTCTTAATAAAGTTGAAGCATTTTCTATACTTCTCCAAATTTGATATAACATAATATTCTATTGCACCCACATCCTTGTATAGTTTAGGTGCTTAAACACTTGTTTTCACAATGTCTTAATGTCACAGCGAGAAAGGTGACAAGTATATCCCAGAGAAATAATTTTATCTTCACCTGTTATCAAATCAAGAAGAGGGCAATGTGAGAAAACTGTGAAACCTATTGTTAGTCCCTAAAGTTGCAATTGACTACTAAAGTGTAAGCTAGGGAATCATCAAGTTATTGCAATGGTTTTTATGAATACAAATGGTTTGGTTTTTTGTAATTGGTTTGAAGGTTAAGTAGTGGTAAAAAGTAATATCAGTTTCTTATCATAGGAACAAGTTCTTATCACACTTTGCTTAGTAATTGGTTGTCAATCTGATGAGTTAAACAAGAGGTTTCAAAAAGCAAGACAGAGGTATGTGGGTTTCCAATTTGTCCACTCACATATGAACATTATTATTTCCTAAATATCATTTAAGAATAACAAACATGTACTTGAACATAACATAGTGAATGAATAAGTAATCAACAAATTTTTCACTGACTTATATCATAAACCAAAAAGACCAATTTGCATTTTGCAAAAATAGACATACATTCAAGTAAGACAAAGCAAGAATAGAAGACAGAAGATAAATCTAACCATCATATAGCCATTTCAATTAGTGCAAAATGAAACATATTCAAGTTCTTATAGATAGAAATAGAGTTTTGATATCTCCACCTCCAGCCCTGTCTTTTTTATACACAACAATTAGATTCAAAAGATCTTACTTTCTAGATATAGTTTTGATATGATCACATTTCCTAGCTAGAACCTAGGAGACATATCCTCTTACATATATGCATTCGAATCTCCACAACCTAGTATTTAGATATATAACTTGACATTTGACTAGTCTTGATTTGATAAGATATCCAGATCCCACAAAATATGGTGTTGAAACTAATGTTGAGTTGATCCTTCAAAAATGGCATAAAATGTGAACACAATTGTTGTAATAGGCATAACCTTGATTGACTTGAATTACTTCAGCAACTAGTGAAAATAAGACTACAACAGTCTGCTGACAAGGTCCTCATTAGTTGTAAAAGTTGAATCATTGTATTCACTTTCAATCTGCAAAAATACCCTGCATGTGTGTATCAGTTTCAAAGTTTCTCCTTTGTTTAGATGTAAGCACTTATTCTATTGACAAAATTCAAAATCGAATGTTGCTTTGATCCAGGAAAATTCACTTTGAAGATGAAGAAGAACCTCTATTCTTCTCCTTCTTTATCGTGGTCTTGAGAACAACATTATGCCAGTAGAGTTTGATATTCAATTTCCTCAATTTTCTGAATTGTTCTCTTTTCATCTTATTCTTATCTTTTAGTTTTTGTACCTTTTCAATCCGCTTAGCATTCCAATGTTCCAGTGTTTATTTCTCTTGCTCTAGTTTCTTTGCAGTTGCTTGCAAATTCTTGATTTTTTTCTTAGATTGATTGTTTACTTGCTCTTTTCATTTCTTAGAATTTTCCTTGGGTACATGCTTATTTAGATCTATAGATATATTTGGATTTCTAGCTCTAAATTCATATCTTTGTACATCTGAAGATGAATTCATAGTCATCCCCTCAGTCACAAATTTATCTAAACTCTAGGCTGATGTTGTATTTGGATCCGACATCTCATAGACTGGTTCCACTTTTACCTTAGCTTCAAAATCTTCTGAAACAATGATTGGTGATTGTTCCTTTGCTTCTTTAGTCTCCTACAATGTATCATCATCCATGATAACCAAATTATTCTTCTTAAGAGAAGGATTGAATAAGGCTTTAGAATTGAGCCTCAGTTTATTAGTTTCCCTGGTTTTAAGTTTGCTTTTATAATCTAGTATTTGCTTTCATGTTCCTTTCATGCTTGACCTTTTATCCTTAATCTTTGTTACAGGTTTATCATATCTCTCTGTTGACTATTTAGTTTTTTGCTTTGTGGCTCTTTTGGTATATACTCTTTTAACACCTTTGGACTCATATCCTGGAGCAAGGGTTTCACTTTGTGGTTCGATCTCAATTTTTGGTTGAATCTAGAGCTTTCTTTTCTAAGATATGGTTCTTGTAGCTATAGGGGAATTTCCTCTTGATTTTGCAGACCCTTTAGAATCTTTCTTTTCTATTTTGGAACCTGGAGATTTCTTCTCTGAAACATTTTTGTTTTTATTCCCATGTTCTTCAAGATCCAATGAATCAAGCAACTAGTTCCATGATCCAGAACCAGATACAGGAGTTTGATGGGCCTCAGAAAGGCCTACAAATCAAAGTTCTCGGAATGGCTTCAAAACGGCCTTGTGTGTATCCCTCGTCGAGATGAACCCAACGCAACTTGAATGGGCTCAAACAAACGTCATGTGCTCAAGTTATGAACAGGAAAAAAAGTGCTCAAAGTTTTTGCAACTTGAACAGGCAAAAAAATGTTGACTGTACAGTTCTTACAGTGTGACATGGCCACTGACTATAGGTCGTACGACCATACAACTGACATGGCAACACATTTGGCGTAGATGTGGTAGGGTCCATACAGCTGACGTGGCAGGCTGACTAGGCGTACGGACTGATGACGTGGAAGGTACAGGTGGACCAACTGGGAGGTGACACATGTCACCACTGCAAGGGTGACACATGGCACATCTGTATGGGTGACATGGCACATCCATACGACACGTGGAAGTCACAAGTCCAGTGGTAGGTACGGTGGCAGGATGACGTGGTAGGCACGTGTACCAATCAATGCTTGACACGTGGCATCAGAGTTGAAAAATGGGGTGGTGCCACATGGCCCAGACGTGGGCTTCCACGTGGCACCTAGGCATTGGCTACTTTGGTTGATGGAAAATTTTTGTATGGATTCCATGAGGCTCGAACATTGAACCTCCCACCGGGCTAAGCTTTGGCATGGCTGGGATATCCAACCCGTCGCGCATGTTACTTGTTTTACCAAAGGCTGGAACCTTTGTTTAAGTTTGAATGTGGTTTGAATGGAGGCAGAAAGGGTTGGGTCTAGGCCCTAGCCCACAACTATGTGTAACCATGCGCCCTCACCCCAACATACACAGCGCTACACCATATGGATAAGCCACGGTTCCAACAGTTACCATATGATCGGGGGTTGCGGTTAGTGGAATGGCGCAGATAAGGATGGAATCTGGCCCCGGTCGCGTGGGAACATGCCATATGACCCGGGCTTTAATGAAATGGTGTGGAGGACTAGGGATAAGCCCTCACTCTTGGTATTCCACCATATTGCGCCATGTGACCTGGTATTACGGAGGAGGGGCCAACGCCCAACCCCTAGGGGGATGGCGCTTGGCCATATGGCCTCATTAGACTATTTAAGGGGTGCACGCTAGGCCAGAGGGGCTTAGCCCCTTATTTATGCAAAAAGTGGGTTTTTACCTTGTATTTAGTGATTTTAAATTATTTCTTCAGCTCTTATTGGATATTTTTGGCCTTTAGGGGGGATATTGGGCCCTTTTTTAGGCCAGATCTGGGGAGGAAGTTGGGAGATGGTTACGAACTCCAGATCTATATAAACTAGGCCTTCTTGAGGCCAATGGTAGGAGGTTCAGAACATGTTTATGCTGCCGGATTGTTGAGCCAAAATCCATTGTTATGCAGGGAAGATATTGAGGAGCGCACCTTTGCGGGCCATTTCTGGGAGCCTCATTCATTCGATTTGGGTGCCATCAGTTTTGATGGGTTCATGAGATCTGGTAGAACATGGCCAAATCATTGTTGTAACCTTTTGGCATATCATGATGTACTTGTAAATATTCGAATAGAAATAAGAAAATCCCACTGAGACAAGGCCCGAAGACGTAGGCAAGATTGTCGAACTCCATTATCACATTGATGTTATGGTTTGTTGTTGTTTATTGCTTATTTCATATCTGCATATGTGTATATGGATGTTATGATTATTCTATAATCCTTCCTCATTCTTTAAGCTTCCTAAATGGTTAATCAATACATGATTAATAACTCAACCATAGTCGTGTAAAAGATCTTTTCAGATCAAGTGGTATCAGAGCTAGTTGACGTTTGGAAATTGAGTTTGCATGTTTACCAGGGAAGAGCACATCTCAAGTGGGAAAATGGAATCTACAAGAGGACTTTCTCAAGATGAGAAGGAATTCATAAATTCATTGTTTTCCATGTCCGAGATGGTGAAAGTGTTGTATGAAGACTACTTGGAACAAAAGAGAACGGTTCAAGTGAAAGCTTCAAATAACAACAAAGGAAAAGAAGGATTGAAGGAAGTGCCTTCTACATCTGTTTTAGAAAATAACTCTAAGGTATGCAGTGAAGATCATTCATCAAATTCTCCCTATTCTCGTCAAGATGGTTTTGGTGCATTTGAGAAACATACAAGAGGTGTAGGTTTGAAATTGCTAACCAAGATGGGTTATGAAGAAGGAAAGGGCCTTGGAATTGAGGGCCAAGGTATCGTTAACCCTATTGAGGTTGTGGAAAGGCCTCAATATTTATGATTGGGATATGGCAAAGTGGAGCTTGGAGCATCCTCCAATATGGGTTCCAAAACTTCAGAAGCAAGTAAGGCTTCAAATGACCAGTTTAAGTCATTGCAGGAACACTTCATGAAAGGTGATGGCGTATCACTCCTTGATTGTGGTAGTGAATGCAATTCGTGTCCAAAGAAAAGTGAAGATCATCATGGAAGGTATAATGGTCATTTTTTTACCAATTCTCCTTTTGATTATAATAAGCATAATCAAGTAATCCGAAACTTGTGGAATATTTATCCATGTACTTATTGTCATTCACCCAAGCATTATGTTGTCAAGTGTTGGAAGAGACAAACTTTGTACAGGAAACCTATGTTGACCAGGAAGGAAACACGACATAAAGACTCAACTCCATAATGGAAGAAAGAGAAGGGTAAACAGGTCTGGATGCCAAAAACTCGTTGCACTTTTTGCAACAAGGGTGGACATCAAAAGACTATTTGTTGGAAGCTTAATCCAGAGCTTCGTCCAAGGAAGGACAAAAGGATTGTGCATGTACTCACGAAGGAAGGAGGATTAATAGTGAAGCAAGAGGAACACCGTGAAGGAAAGAAACCAACCACTTGGTTTTTCCAGAAGTGAATGTCACAACTTCATTGTATTTTGCTTCCATTAATGTAATCACACATGTTGAAATGATGACCTATTATACCATCATTTCGAACAACATAGTGTTTTGTTTTTCTCTTTATGAGTATGTAATCAGTCAAAGTCCATTTTTGTAACCTTTTGGGGACCAAAAGGTCCTTTAGTGGGGAGGTGTGATCCAAAATCGGATCCAGGAGCTTGATGGGGCTCAGAAAGGCCTAAAAATAAAAGTTCCTAGGCTTAAAAATAAACGTGTGCATAGGCCTCGTCGAGACGAACCCAACGAAACTTGAACGGGCTCAAACGGACGTCATATTCTCAAGTTATGGCGATCTGTTCATTTTTCCAAACAGGGAAAAAAATGCTAACTGTACAGTCTTTATAGTGCCACGTGGCAGATGATTGTACAAGTTGTACAACTGATGTGGCAACACAGTTGGCGCAGACGTGGCAGGGTTTGTACAGCTGATGTGGCAGGTTGATTGGGCATACAGAATGATGACGTGGTAGGTATAGGTGGACTAACCGGGAGGTGGCATGTGTCACCACTGCAAGGGTGACATGTGGCACGTCCATATGGGTGATGTGGCACATATGTACGACACTTGGAAATCACAGGTCCAGTGGAAGGTACAGTGGCAGGATGACATGGCAGGCACATGGACCAATCAATGCTTGACACGTGGCATCGGAGTTGACAAATCAGGTGGTGCCACGTGGCCCATAGATGGGCTGCCACATGGCACCTAGGCATTAGCTACTTTGGTTGATGGAAAACTTTTTTTTGGACTCCGTGAGTTTTGAACACTAAACCTCCCACTGGGCTAAGCTTTGGCAGGGCTGGGCTAGCCAACCCGCCACGTTTGTTAGTTGTTTTACCAAAGGATGGAACCTTTATTTAAGTTTGAATGTGGTTTGAATGGAGGTGGAAAGGGCTAGGGCTAGGCCCCAACCCACGACTATGTGTAACCATGCCCCCTCACCCCATCATACACGACGCTCCACCATACGGATAAGCCACGGTTCCAACAATTACCATATGATCGGGGTTGCGGTTAGTGGAATGGCGCGGATAAGAATGGAATCTAGCCTCGGTCATGTGGGAACATGCCATATGACCCGAGCTTTAATGAAATGGTGCAGAGGACTAGGGATAAGCCCTCAGTCTCGGGATTCCACCATATTGTGCCATGTGACCTGGTATTACAGAGGAGGGGCCAACGCGCAACCCCTAGGGGGTTGTCACTTGGCCATATGGCCTCATATGACTATGTTTAAGAGGCACGTACCAGGCTAGAGGGGCTTAGCCCTTTGTTTATGCGAAAAGTGGGTTTTTACCTTGTATTTAGTGATTTTAAATTATTTCTTCAACTGTTATTGGATATTTTTGGCCCTTTTTGGGGGATATTGGGCTCTTTTTTAGGCCAGATCTAGGGAGGAAGTTGGGAGATGGTTACCAACTCCAGATCTATATAAATCGAGACTTCTTGAGGCCAATGGGAGGAGGTTCAGAATAGGTTTATGATGTTGGATTGTTGAGCCAAAAGCCATTGTTATGTAGGGAAGCTATTGAGCAACACAGCTTTGTGGGCCATTTCTGGGAGCCTTGTTCATTTGATTTGGGTGCTGTCAATTTTGATGGGTTCATGAGATCTGGTAGAAAACGACCATCTCATTGTTGTAACCTTTTGGCACTATCATGATGTACTTGTAAACATTTGAATAGAAATAAGCAAAGCCCACTGAGACAAGGCCCAGAGACGTAGGCGAGATTGCCGAACTCCGTTTCACATTGGTGTTATGGTTTGTTGTTGTTTATTTCTTATCTCAGATCTGCATATGTGTATATGGATGTTATGATTCTTCTATAATCCTTCCTCTTTATTTAAGCTTCCTAAATGGTTAATCAATACATGCTTAATAACTCAACCATAGTCATGTAAAAGATCTTTTCGGATCATTCCATGACAGTTAGAGTTATCTTAATGCATATAGGACCAAAAGTTTGATGAAACCTTGGTGAAACAAACTCTTACCAACAGATTGAGGATGAGTTTGAATTCTCTTAGACATTTTCTTTAAACTCTTTAACAGATAAAAAGGTAAGCTCAAAGGAAGATCACCACTTACATGCATTAACATGCATACATGATAACAATAAATAATTGAAAATCTACCTTCACCAATAATGTACCTGTGAATTGTTGTCAAAACGTTAATCCATTCTACCTTTAACCATTTCAATGGAATACCCTGGCTCCAATCCGGGTCATGGTGTTTTGGATCTATACACTGGTTAGCGAGATCAATAGGAAACTTGCCTTTTTTCCACCATCTTTGTCCATATAATGATAGTTTTCATGTCGTGACAATGGAATGCTCAGTAACTCTTATCAGTGCATTACCAATCATTGTCTCATACCCATCTAAGTTTTGAGTAAACAACATGGAAATATTTTCATGGTGACCCTGAAATAAAGGAAAATACTCATACCATCCTGCATTTTTAAATTTTTGCATCAATTCAGGATAGGCTTCCAACAATTCTACCCCTTTTGGCTCTAATCGAGTAACATGTCCACCTTTCTTGGGAGCCATTACACTAGTTCTGATTTATGTTAACCTGCAGGCGCTAGGGTTATGCTTTCTGAGAACTTTTGAAATGTTGAATGGTATGAAAGAGTTTCTTTACCTACAAAACATAGTTAATCCACTACAAAGATACCACAAACTGAATCATGAATTCTTATGTTTGAGATCGTGACCCGAAACCCTCGATTTGATGTAGAACTGGCAAGAACAAAACCCCGATCTCTTTGAATCATTACCCAACCTCAATTCATGATTTTATTAGAATCATTGACGGTGCTTGATCCTTCTGCATGATCTCAAGAAATTTCTGACACGATCTTTCAGGATTTGGCACATTTAAAATAATGATGATTTCAAGTGCTACAAGAATAATGGTATTGTTGTAGCGCCTTCCTTTAATTCAAAAATTTCAAATTTAAACAAGAAATGGCTCTAAATCATGATGGAAGATACTCTAAAAATCTTAATTCAAACTTAATCTCACAAAGCATTACAAAAACACTAAAGAAAACAATAAAAGCACACCAAAGGTATAAAAGAAATGAGTCAAAAAGGGAAAGTTAGGCAATCACATCAAGTCAAGAAAAGACAATTTGTGAATAATAGGTCAAGAAAAATTCAAGGACTAACACCTACATTGGAGGCCATATGAAGAAAGTGCATAATGAATTCAATGTGTTGGAGGAGGAGAATATTGATGAACATATTAAGTAATTGGAATAACATAAATGCCCATCTTTTAGACAACTTGCTTGCTAGAATTGATACTTCGATGGCTCACATATATGTGAGCCGACATATGTGAGCCGGCTCACATATATGTGATTTAGAATGGCAAATGTCAAAAATGTTAACAAAGTTGGTATGATAAAAGAGAGTGCATGGAAAACTTTTGTGGATGGTTAAAAAACATGACCTAAAATTGTGTGTTCTTCCAAATCTTGAGTACCTATAATGAATGGTGAAGGAAACACTGAGATTGTATTCACTTAAGCCATTGTTGCTTCCATAAAATCAATGGAAACTTGCATTGTGGTGTAAACGTAAGGTAGAGGCCATGGGGAATGATGACACCAATGTAGAGAATTTGGGACATCCACGAGATTGAATGCCCAAATTGTAGGGATGAAAGTCATCCTCCTCTTCATCGAGAGTTTGATTTGCATCGAATAACAAAGGATACAAGTTCTTTCTTTGGCGTGGTCAAATGTAACACATTTCATGGTTATTTTAAACATTAATATAATTTTCTATGAAGAAGAGATAAAAAAAAAATTAAAAAATTAAAACATGGTTAAGTTCCCGAAATCTTTTAAGCTCTTGAGATTCAGAAGCACGTGGTTGACAGTAAAAACCTTACCAGAGTCACCACTATAACAATAAAGAATATTAATAACAATTGATCACGTGACCATCCCTGCATCTTCGCCATGTTACTTTGACTAAGGCCATAAATGTGCAACGTTATAACGAACAGCCAACGCTTTAAGATTCTAATCTCTAAAGCCGACAAGAAGTTGCAGGCCTATGTATACTAAGGAAGGAATCTGTTTGAGGGATATAGTTTTTTTCACTCCTACCACGTCCTCTTCTACCTTGTCAGTCAATTCTTGAACCAGAGAAATAAAAATCCAATTCAACAGACATGGAAAAAAAAATGATTCTCTAAATTAAATAAAACCCAGAAAGCAGATGATTCTCCTCCTCCTAGACTGTCATCCTCCTATTATCTCCTCTCTATATTCGCAGCATGGAACCTCACTTCGAGGTGAAATTGCCAGAGTTACATGATACAACTCATTACAATGAAAATCAAAAAGTTGTAGTAGTTGCGCAGTTTAGGGAATAAAAATCGGGTCAGCCTGCTATGCAACATTGAATGTAGTAAGTGATATATACACCGTTAAATATATTTCAGCATATATATCAAGATCATCTAAGGGTGTATGAACCATTGAATGCTATACAACAGACTGGTTATTGCTCATCATAAAAATAATGTTGGAAGAACTTGCAGCACGTCAATACACATTGTATGGGAGTCTAAATATTTTAATTTTTTTAACTTTTTCTGTTGTTTAAAATTTGACCAAAAATATAGGGTTGTTCATAAAATTCAATCCATTTATGTATTAAAATGTTTAAACTTGTCCTAAAAATATAGTGTACTAAAAGAAATGTAGCTTGCTAATTTAGATTCCACATTGCTTACACATTATTAATTTTATATGTTATTTACATAAATTAAAAAAGGTGGGGAGGATAGTAATCATTTCTCTCAACCATCTAAACTAAACCTAATCCACAAATTCATTTGTTATTATCCTATACAAATAATCATAATTGCATGGGAGTTTGGGAACTAGTTTCTTAAATAGAGAGTTTTAAATTAAATTATATTTTTGGTAGATAAGTACCACTGATATTATTAAATTAAAATGCAAATGTTTTTTATTTTATTATTACAAATACATAATTTATTATAAATATTTTTATTATATTTATTCAAAATATAACTATAAAACAAAGACTAAACTACAAGTAAATATTATTTCAAAAATTGTTTAAATAAAAAATTTGTTATTGCTATCAATCAACCATATCATTGATTTTTATTGTATTTTCATATTACAAGAGTAGTACTATTTATTTTTTTCCAATGAGAAAAAGAATAATGCTTCAAATTTACAAAGATATTTGAAGTTTGAAGTTTATATATGTAAAGTTTAATTTTAAAAAGATGTTAAAATTTTATATATGTATTTTGTTTCTCATTTTCATATGGAATCTTTATGGATATTAAAGTTTCATATTGTGTTAAATATATTCATATAATTATTAGCACAAATTAAATTAGTAATTTCCATCTTGTAATTATTAGAGTATGAACAATGTTGTCCTAGATTGACTTTCAATTTTATTGAAATAAAATTGAAAATAAATTCTTATGTGGATTTCTAATGTAAACTATTTTTTATATTTTTTTAATATATAATATTGTTTTTCCTAACTTCATATTTCCTGTAAATTTAGAAAAAACTTCTATTAATTCTAGATACTAGTATCCAAGTTCCCAACATTCCCATATTCCTAAATTGATACAACATATACTTTGACAATTGTAACCCTCCCATCTATTCTTTTTACGGTATTGCATGATATCATCTTCAGTATGCAACCAAATCCCTGACAATAATTGCTATGTTTGCAACTGGCTACTACCAGCCCTGAAGGAAACCCCTGATAAGAGGGAAATGCACACAGTTCTTTTAAAATTCATCCTTGGACTGCATTTCCATCCTCTGGACTAATTTTCAATAGGATTGGATTTTCACTATGTCAACATGACTTGGTAGTGATTTGGCTATAATTAATTTATACAAGTATAATTAATTTATCACAGTTCATATACAAATATGATCGTATGTGTTTCTTAGACTTTGATCTTATGTGTTTCTTATACTTTGAGTTGTAGTGATTTGACTATAATTAATTTATAATAGTTAAAATTTAATATACAAATATGATCGTATGTGTTAGATAAGAGGTTTAGTTTGAATGATTGAACGTTTCAAGCTTTTATATAAATGTAAACAAACTCATATAAAAAAACCAAAAAGAAAATAGACACAATAAACAGTTTAACATGTAAATGAACATATTTTAATATAGTTTAACATGTAAATTACAGAGTGGTTGGATTGGACATGACAAAGAGATGAGAACCAAAAAAAAATGGCAATAAAAAACAGCTTTGGATAAAGAGATTATTTTATTGGCTTTTTTTTTGGTGGTTCTTTGATTAAAAATTGGTTGGAATTTTTATGTAAAATTGCAATTTTAATAATGGTAAATTGTAATTTTGAATTAGTTCAGAGATTCTAAACTTACTTAAATATTTAAAATTACAAAATTTTCTTTTATGTAATTTGATTAAAATTTGGTTGGAATTTTTATATAAAATTGCAATTTTAATAAGGATAAATTTTAATTTTGGATTAGTTCAAAGACTCTAAATTTATTCAAATACTTAAAATTACAATTTTAGCAATGAAAATTTACATTTTAACAATCTTTCATCCACAAAATTTCATCAAAATGATTTGAGTGACCATATTAAAAGTCAAAACAAACACTAAAAGGATGAAAAATTAGTTAATCAATTAATGCATTTGAACATTAAACAAAACGGTTGGAGGACAAATAAATAAGTCAATCTAAACAAAACGGAAGCTAGTCTAATAGACTTACGGAGTAGGCTATCTCGGAGCAAACATACCAGGTTTTTAGGCAAAAAAATGGTCTTGAATTCGGCTAGATTTTCAGGGGTAGTTTGAGTTTTGTATGGATCAAAATTCCATCCATTCCAGGTTTAGCTCCATTTTAAATCAATCCAGATGCTCAGAAAATCTATCAAAGCTCTGGATTGACCGGAAATTTAAAACCGCATAGCAAGAGGACCAGGGGATGCAATCGAAATGCAGACCAGGGGATGCAATCAAAATGCTTCTTTCACCACTGCACGGAGATAAGGGAGATTGTCAATGTCACATTCTTTTACCATTATGTTGTGTCTCACCACCTTGTCCAACTTGTTCTGAACTAGTTTCATTTTCTCAGGGTTGCATATGAGTTCTTCCATTGTCCACTCCATTATTCTTGCGGTGGTTTCAGTTCCTGCTCCAAATATATCCTGTAACAATCTCTGCGAAATAAGTGAAAGGCTAAACTATGTAATTGTACGAAAAAAATAAGGTAAATTTAACAATGATATACTTGTTAGAAATTAATTAAACAACCACGGAAGTAGGTGATAGAGATAAGCGTGCAGTAAATGCACGACTGACTGCACCGACTCCAGGAAGTTCCTGGAAGAACCAGAAACGTCTGGAAGAAGCAATTTTAGCCATTGATTTGGAAATTAATCAACGGTGGAGCTCATCCCACCACTGTATAAATACCCATGACTGTAATGCAATAGATAAGTTTTTTTCTGTGTTCTTCGTGTCTATGTCTGTGTGAGTTATCTGATATGGTATCAGAGTCGTGAGGGTCATGTGAGTCAGAGAGGGCAGGGTTGTGAGGTCCCAGAAAGATGTGAGGGTCGTGTGAGCCGGAGAGGGCAGAGTTGTGAGGTCCCAAAAAGCTGTGAGGGTCGTGTGAGCCAGAGAGGGCAGAGCTGTGAGGTCCAAAAAAAAAGGGTTGTGAGGAATTCTTGCTATTGATTAGTTTCCTATGCAAAAGTGCTCTCCTCCTGTGCAAAAGAGTCGGGAGTGCCCTGTGAACAGAGAGGGCGTGAGTGCTGTGAAAATAGTGAGGCGTGAGAGCCGTGAGTACTCTGAGATGTGATAATCTTTGAAAGGGAGGTGTGACTGTTGATTTGAGATTATTTTCTATCTGCCGTAAACGTGAAGGAGGTTCGTCATCAATCTGCGTGAAGATTATTTGTTGCTCTTTGTCTGTTGTGAACGTGAAGGAGGTTCAAAGGCTGCTTGAGAGGGTCGCCAATCTGCCTGGAGGAGATTACTTGTTTCTCCCTATCCGTTGTGAGGGCGAGTCGTGGACTCTTGGGGCTATTGGAGTCGGGGCATTCAATTTTTTTTAAGAGGCCGTGAAGGTATACAATGGTAAATTTCAGTAAAAAGGAATATTTTACATATTTTCCTTTGGCTGGTAAATTTCAGTAAAAATGTAATATACCAGATATAAAAAGTATGCAGAACAGAAATAAAATTCTAGAAATGGCAGAATAATAGCAATATAACCAGCATAATCTCCACAATAACACATAAATGATATAAGAACAACAACATAAATAACACTTTGATTCAAAAAGCAATGTTCACGGGCCTCTTCGAGGGGGCAACCTCCAGTTGAGCAACGCTCTGTTACAATAATCTCCAAGCTAGGATTTTCATACCCTCGACCCTTATTTATACTAAATATGTCTATCAAGAGAAGCATCTAGACGAAGATCCTTCTAGAAGCGGAAGCTTCTATTAGGTCTTCTTACATCCGCCTTATTCTATTTTATTGAAAGACATTATTAATATTGACCTTTATTACATCCGAATATATTGCTCTACCTATGTGCGGGTTAGGACCCTAACATGTCCGCCCCCTTAAAAACAACCTTTTCCTCAAGGCTTGAGATGTGGAAACTGCTGCAGAATGGTAGCTAGTTCCCATGTGGCATCTGCTAGAGTTGTATCTTTCCATTGGACTAGCACTTCCTTGATGATTCTTTCATGCAGGTGATGCTCACGCTGGTCCAAAACTGCTTCTGTCTGTAGCCAAATGGATCTTTCTTCAGCTAACTCGGGAAGGTTGGTTTGAATTTGGCACCTAGTTCCAATCACCTTCTTTAAGCATGAAACATGAAAAACAGGATGTAACTTCGAATGAATGGGCAGAGCTAACTGATAGGCAACTTGTCCCACACGCTTGAGAACTGTATAAGGACCATACAATTTGGGCGCTAGCTTATGACAATGCTCGGCCTTGAGGGAAGTTTGCTTGTATGGTTGCAGTCGCAGAAACACCTTATCCCCTTCTGCAAATTGATGTTTAGAGTGACCTTGATCTGCTTGTTGCTTCATGTGATTATGTTCCATGACCAAGTTCTCTTTGAGGGTACGAAGAATATCCTCTCGAAATGTAAGTGTTTGGTCAATCGCCTGGACCTTCGAGGTACCCGGTAATTATGAGAGAACTGAAGGTGGCTTCTGTCCATATACTGCTTCAAAAAGAGTCATGCGTGTAGTTGTATGGTAGGAAGTGTTGTACCACCATTCAGCTAGGGGTAACCATTGAAACCACTAATTTTTCTTTTCAGAGGCAAAACACCTCAGATATGTTTCCAAACATTTGTTGACAACTTCCGTTTGACCATCAGTCTAGGGATGATAAGTTGTGCTGAGATGCAATTGGGTGCCCTATAGCTTGAACAGATCTTGCCGAAAATTGCTTGTGAAAGTTGGGTGATGATCAAAAACAATAAAGTGCGGCATGCCATGAAGCTTGAAGACCTGGTCCATGAAAATTTGAGCCACCGTGGATGCAGTAAATGGGTGTTGAAGAGCGCAGAAATGAGCATACTTGGAAAGGCAATCCATAACCACCATTATGACTGATTTATTTCCCAATTTGGGTAAGCCAATAATAAAGTCCATAGAGATATCCTTCCAAATAGAAGGTGGAATCGGAAACGGTTGTAGTGTGCCCGGAGATTTGACTGTTTCTCCCTTGTTGCGTTGACACACATCACATTCAGTGACAAAATTACAGATGTCCTGTTTCATACCATCCCAGAAAAAAAGAACGTTTGACCCTGTCATAGGTTTTGGTGAACCCGGAGTGCCCCGCTGTGGGTGTAGCATGAAGCTCAGAAAGTACCGTGGATTTAAGCTTTTATTGTTTACTTAAATACAAACGGCCTTTGTATCGAAGCTCATCTTAAAGTGATCCGAAATCAGATTCAGAAGGCTGTCAGGGCATGAAAAATGCTCAAAAATGAAAGTGCTCGGAATCCGACGGAACCAACACCATTGAGTCCGTCTCGTCTTCCTGATTCCGGTGGTATAATGTTTATGTCAAACAGAGTCCGTATGAAGAAGATATCGCATTCTGTCCGCCGAGCCAAACAGGAAAATTTTGGGATGCTGACTGTACCTGTCCGTACAGTCCATACAGGACACGTGTCAGTCCGTACAGGGACACGTGGCACGTCCATACAGGGACACGTGGCAGGTCCGTACAGGTGATGTGGCAGCACCAGAGGACGACACGTGGCAGGTCCGTACGATGATCTGGCAGATTCCGTACAGGACACGTGGCGGCTCCAGAGCGTGACACGTGTCAAGGCATTTTTGGCATTTTTGGGATACGGCTGGACCAATCCCGAGGTGACACATGTCACTACTGGA
>SNQJ01S0085273.1:0-34315 GCA_010110895.2 Picea sitchensis | reverse complement strand
CACCCAAAAAAACAAGTCGATGTAATAACAATAAATAAATAAATTAGTGTAGCATATATCCATATTAACACTGGATCTGCACCTGGGATTTTTTTTATCCCTCTCCATGTTTAATAGATGCAAGGTTAAGATGGATCTATGCTAGTCACATTTATCTATGAGGCCATGCAAGGAATCAAAGAGACTTTACTTCACTTGAACGCCATTCTGCATGTCTAAAATTTCAAAAATAGAGATCATGCAAGAAATCAAAGAGACTTTACTTCACTTGAACACCATTCTGCATGTCTGAAATTTCAGAAATAGTAGTTCAAGGAAGGCATGCAATGAACAATGAGCATTCCTTTCTCTCAGGCATTAATTGTAGAAAAAATTACCATTAATTATGTTCAATTACTTGGGGTGTCTTCTAAAAATATAAAAATATAGATTACTAAATTGCTCAAATACAAAGATGCCATTGAAGAACTAATATAATGAGTCCATCAATATGAACAGTTTAAATAAGTTAAATGCAATAGAAACTTTTGAAATTTTTTATATGTTCCAATGTACAACCAAACTCATCTCACATTCCATTTTCATTACATGAAAACTAGACATGTGTCACAGCATGCCAAGTTCAAATTCGCACCCAAAGAGATTATGCACCACTAGTATATGAAAATCTCATTTGAAGGTGAGAGAAAACCCTCAACTCATAAACCTTGTAATCACTTTAGAATTATCTTTTAAAGTTACCATTGCTCCGAGAACATGTGGACTTATTGTGTTAGATAGACCACCTTTCTCTGAAAATTATAAAGGTTTTATCCTTGGCATAGCCCTGTAGCTTCTTAATCACTTTGAATTATCTTTTGAAGTTACCATTGCTCTGAGAACCTGTGGACTTATTGTGTCAGATAGACCACCTTTCTCTGAAAGTGATAAGGTTTTATCCTTGACATAGCTCTGCAGCTTCTTCACGTTCAAGTCCAACTCTTCTTGATCTGCATCATAAGATCATAAAAATATATGAGGATTCCTCTTTTCAGTAGTCTCATTAACAAGAAGCATTTTTGTTTCCTACACCTCTTTCAACTTGGAGATGTACTCAAAACCAAAGAAAAATGTAGTATCCAAACAGTTCAATGGGACCATATTTAAATTTTAAAGATGCCACAACAAATCATTTAAAGTGTCATAGATCTACAAATAAAATATGGATGGAAGGGAACTACATAGGACCTATTGCACAAGTAAGAGAGATTCTTGCTTTCAAGTATTAGAGGAAAATCCTCAACTAAGCTTAAAAGTGTGGCAAGAAGCTTTCATAAGGACCACCTCTGTTACCGTTTTCAAGAAAGGTCAACAATAGCATGAATCTATATGATACAACATCAAATCCCAGTCCCTGCTCACAATGATAGGACTGCATCTTTTCTGTACTATGTGCATGCAATATCAGCCATTTGGAAAACATTATCCAGATGGATAGGAAATATCTTCACTCACATTCAATTCAGACCCTTGTAAATGTGCCCTACACCTCTTACCAAATAAGGGAAAATCCAGAAAGCACAGATGATCGTGAAATAGTTGTTGTAAAGGTTAGAAAGTAACAATCATTCTTTAATTTGTAGGTCAGTGTTGGTCATTATATAATGCATTAGTTGCATGTGTATTTCTATCCTCCCCCGATCATAGCACTTTTATTTTAAAAAAATATCATCCTTTTCCATATCCATACCAAGACCCACGCATTATAGATATTATGTAATATGTAGTATATACAAAGGTTTAGCGTCATTAAGTTACTTGTCCATGGGTTATAGCAGTTATGAGGCGCAGTTATTAGAATGTGACAATTGAAAACACCACGGTGTATCATCTTTGTCTGTTAGTGATAACATAGTTCATTTTTTCTCTTGAATTTCTCCTTTGTTGTTATGTCCCAACACCTTAGGTTCTGTGTTGGGATATTTTGACCTCTTGAAGACTGTTAAGCTAGTCTATTCACAATATAAATTCAATCATATGTAATTAGATTAACCTAGAAGTTTTCAACGGACTGTCTCATAGGGTCTTGAGTCTTGACTTACATATATGTACAGATTCAGATTAAACCAGCTGCCTAATAGTAAATCGGTTGTATTCCTACAAGCACGTAGGCCAATTAATTTTATATGGACATGCAATGCTTGCTAAAATGGCTCAACTCCTGCAAAGTTGCAGTAAAACCAGTTTGCTTCATTCGAACCAAATATTTCCAGACTCCTTATCTACTACTCAAGTCTAACTTTCAGAGTACAACTGGAATAATCTGTGCATGAAATGCAATCAATCATTAAAAAAGATAAATTGAACTAGAAGTTTTCAGCATATCCTATGAATCTACTACTCAAGTCTAACTTTCAGAGTACAACTGAAATAATCTGTGCATGAAATGCAATCAATCATTAAAAAAGATAAATTGAACTAGAAGTTTTCAGCATATCCTATGAACATATTGATTCCTGAATCATGACTTGACTTAATATTTGTAGGGAGCTGGTATCTCCAAGACCATATGCTTTACGAACCTACTAGCACAAAGTAATCCTAATCGCTCTCATAAATAGAAAGTACCTGTTTGAAGTGGATCCAAAACCTTACGCTGTTTATTGTCTTAACTTCTCCAATGCCTTTCAGCTATAGATGGATCTAACCAAAAGGCCACATAGGAACCTGACTTATCCAAGCTAAGAAAGAATTTAAGTGCAATCTAATCTTGTTGTTGTCTAAACCAGAAAGCCTAAATGAAATCCATTCACAATAAAGCACTTAATTAAGCAAGGCACAATTCACCACAAACAGGGTGAACATAACAACACATTCATCTCATTGAGGAGCAAACTAGGCAGGCCCAGGAGCTGAACCTTAACGTGAGGGGGCTCCCCCTACCTTCTCCATCCCCAGACCCCATACAGGTTGGGAGCATGTTCCTCCTAGATACCCTTGATATCCATGATATCACTCTCAAGAGAGCTTGGCTTGGTACCGAATCCACTCTTTTCTCCTATCAGCTTCAAGTCCATAGGGCCAAGCGGAGGTTGTTCTCACTTCCTAGTAAGATCTTCCTAGACAAGGATCTCAATAGGTCATAGGTGGAAGAGCTCAAATGATCCAAGAAGTAGTTTTTAGCAGCACAATAAATAGGGAAATGGGTGGTCATTAAAGATCTCAGCGATATCATTTGAGACTAGCCCCTACGAGCCATGCCCAACCACTACCAAATAGGTTATCATTGGTTTCTATTTGCACGCAAGAGACCAAGTCTTTAGAGGTGTTAGAGCTTTAGGCAAGAGGTATTAGAAGTTTAGCCCCTCCCCTTAGAGAGATCTATATTGCAATTTGCCACTTACCCCCAACTTCCTCTCAGTTTTCTATTCATAGAGATCCAATCAAAGACCCCTAGATGAACTTGCATGCTAGAATCATCTAGTATTTTGCAGTTGAGGAGGTCATCCTTTTGAGGGACTTTAATGCTTGCACCAAAGCTCTCTAGATTCCTCTATATCATTATTCATAGGATGTATTTTGTATTCAAGAGATAGATCTAAAATTACTGGGAATTCGTTGGTTGTCGGACGATGCTATGAGCCCATTACAACTTATGGAAAGCACCTCTTTGAACTTGGAGAATCTCACATCTGAGCCCTGCTATCCCCGATTTCTAGGGATAACTAAGGAGACTATGTCTTGAGGCCTTAGGTTGCAAGCATGGACTACCAAGAGACTGTAATGTCCCCCACCTCTTGTCAAGAGGTATTGAGAAGACTCAATGGACTAGGCATCCCCACTAGGCCATAATCTCAACACTAAGTGGGAAGGTCAACTAGACTAAAGCTATATTATTAAGTTGACTTGATTAGTAAAGGTGAAAAAGAGTTAAAGATAACTCAAATGGAGGAATAGAAGTGTTGAGTTAGAGTTAAACCTAGGGGTTAATCTAACCTCAAATGCATAAAATAGAAGAAAAGTATAAAGGAAGGCTAGGGCGCACCTATTATTGATTCTCGATTTTGTATTTTGCTTGTTGATTCTCTTTGACATACAGTTTTGAGGGTTGATATTACAAACCCTAGTGGGCATCTCAAGGTGAAAGATTCCACTCACCTTAGCTCCAAGCTTGGTCTCGGATGAAATACCCACCCACACCATTCTACGCCTATCATCTATCTAGGGGGATCCAGCGTGGGTCGCATTCATTTGGATTAGTAGGGCCATACCGGCTAGGGTTTTCTTGCAGGGGCACACCAATTGTTACAGGAAGAGTTCGATCCAGCTAAGGGAAGAAGCTTGAGAGTTTTCTAGCATTAGGGTTTTGGTTCAAAGCCCTGCTCAATTGAGGGCTTTGGAGGAGCTATCACGCCCCTATCATTTCATCGTGTAGGTTGTTTACTCTGTGGGGAAATGGGTACCCACTTGGAGATTCAACAATTCCTGATCTTAGAAGGCTATAGGTTGATTTGATCTTGAGACTCTCTCTCAAGTGTTTCAGGATGCCCCATCCATCATCCCAGAGAGTTTTAGACATTCATAAGCCCCATCTCAAATAGGTCAGCACTATTACATATTTTAGGTTTCCTAGGAGGGCCGCACCATCCCAGGGTTTCCCCGCAGCTGAGGAGTGAAGCTTCACCGTTTGAGCTCCATACTGTGAGGGTACCTCCTTGATCTATCATTGGGGAGAGTTTGGCAGCATCATGAGGTCTATATCATCAGAAGGGCCGAACCTTGGTGTCCTTTGTCTTCAGTAGTCGCACTGCACCCAATGGGCCACACCGCTTGCTCTGGTAGAGGCGCAAACCCGGATCTTGCGCTGAGCATTCATCTTCTATTGGCAGCCTTTGAGAGGCTTGATTTGTATCTCCAGAAGCATTTTGTATACAACTCCATTATTGTCTTGAATCCATCTACTTTAGATTTGTTTCTCTATTGTATCAGGTGCTTTCTTATAATAAAGTTCAACCATTTGCTTATGGTTCCTATCTTGTGAAATGTTGATGATCTTCATATGATTACAATGATTCTTGTATAAATATGTGGCTGAATAAATCCTAAGGCCGAAATGTTCATGGTCAACCCGCATACACAACAAATAATAATCAAATCGGTGATTAGTTAGTGATTCCAAGAAAAATTGGCTCGGGATCATTACAGTTGGTATTAGAGTTTTGATCCTCCAAACCTACGAGGATTAACACATGCAGAGGTACAATGTTATCTATATACAAAAAGGAAGAACCAACCAAGAAACAGAGGCCAAAATGGAGGTTTTAGGAGATGACCGTGAACCACAGAGCTTAGATTTCTTGGTAGCTAAATTTAACAAATTCCAGCAAATCTTGAACCTCACAGAAGGCAACTTGGTCTACCATTTACAGGAAAACCAGGAGACAAATTGAAGGAGGTAAAATAAAATCATCAAACCTGGAAAAGGATGTCCCGAGGAAGATCGGGATGAGAACCGTAATTCTATAACCGAAAGCTATTGATGCATGACTCATCGTGGGAAAGACCTTAGAAACGTATGGGAAACAAAGTGGTTGTGATTTGGTGGATCCCATGGTGAAAATAGGTATAATCCAGAAAAATCTCCCAAGTCCGAGGGAAGCCATGGAGGAGGCACGCCATATGGACAAATGGGTAGCAGGTCTAACCCTAGACCATACTTGCCCACATTCACGGATGAACAGGTACAACAGGAGCATGTGGATGACTTTGTTGAGAAGATGGCACATTGTACTAAGGAGTACTATGGCTTGCACATGTTGATTCAAAGGCAGATATCCTTGGATCAATACTGCCAACTCAAATTCAAAAACAAACCTAGGGTCGAGCTCCTCGCTGGACCGCCTCGCTTTAGCAATGTAGGTCAACCTGCATTATCATGAAGATTATTCTATGTCGTAGACAGAGATGGTTCTACTGGTGTTTTATACACCAACACTTAAATCTTTGTAATCGATTTTCCAAAGACCCCTGCGAGGGTATATATAATGTAATAATGTTCCATGGGTCATAGTTAGGTCGCACCTTGATGTCGCTATCCTATTCGTGGGAGTTCCTTTCATCGAGGGTTTTTCATCTCGTGGGTTAATGTGGCCTAACTAGTCGGGTTAACTTCCATTGAGTTTTTCCCTCCCGTGCTCCTCCAAAGTGGTGGAAGGCCCGGTGATCTCGCTCATCGAAAGTAACCTCCTTAGGGAATATTGTAAATGACCATGCTAGGCGTTGTTAAAGTTTCTCGCTGAATTCACGAAGTCTGGTTAGTTTTTTTAATTAATTAAATTTTAATTAATTAAATTTAATTAATTAAATTAATTAATTATTTTTGAGCTAATATTGTAAAAACTGCCTTTAGGAGAAAGATAGGGTATTTGTGCTCAAAATGAATGGAATAGTTCCCTACACCCACCTGGGCTAAGTTTCGCCACCGGACTATTTTTGCTATGTCAAAGTCCACTTAGAGTCAAGAGTCAATAACAAAGAATTTTAATTGCTAAGGTGATTTTATTAAAAATCACAAAACATTGTAATTTTGAGTTGATGAGTGGATGTAAAGGTGGAAAGTGGCAAGAAGAGACCTCCCAACCTACCCAACCCCTTCCTAACCTTTTCACAACTTAATTCAACTTATTAATTGACTTCTTGACCATCTTTTACCTTGCCCTAAGTGGGAATTCGACCCATAACTAACTAAACCCCTTGAATCTCTCCTTGAGAAGTTTCAAGAGACACTCCACACACAGGAGCTTCTCAAGACATACCAAAACCCTAACTCCATACCAAAACTCAACTCTAAACCTATTCTAACCCCTTACCCACCCTCTCACACTCATTTTTTACACTCCCCTAGGGAAAGTGACGTTTTTCATTGGTGGAGGTTGTTGTGACTTATTTAGTATTCCTCATGAGTTATGACTCCCTTTGACCCCACTTTAATTCCTAGAATGGTCCCCGGCATTCGCATCGGTTTGTGGTGGGAAGGGTTTTAGGCACAGCCTGGCTTAAAACCGCTGCATCAGAGCTTCCCCACCCACTGTCACCTCGATGGGGGGCTCTTTCTATTTAGGAGGGCTAGTCCAAGGGAGACGTCCCTATGTAATCTGGGTTTCTAAAGGGCTAAAGGTATAATGGATCAAAGTGATAGGTTCCCTTTACAGATTACTGCCAATGGTGAGATAGTCAAGAAGAATGTCTTCCACTGGATGGCCCCTGTTTGCGAGACAAGACAAATAAACTAGAATATGTGCTGCAGTGGGTTAGTACTTCACAATATCAATGACTATCCTTAACATACATGAGCATTAAAAGATGTAATTTATTGACGAAGTCAATGATTGCAATGAAAGCTTATGTTAATATTACTTCTTCAATAAATACACAAGAGATAACAGCATTCAATGTGTAAAATCAGATCTTCATTATATCACAATGCAGTAAATCTGCTCATATATAAATATTGTTGCTGCGTCACTTTTGCAGAAAAAGTGTGACGTCAGCCCTAAATTATGCTAGTCTTGGAGGGCAAAAAGTGAACGTTTTGCACATTAGACCATAGAAAATAATCCACACTTCAAATGCCAACCAAATCACAACTTTTCATACTTAAATAATGGCTAAAAGAGGCTTGACGTCATCACTATTTGCTGCTGTTACAGAAGTGACGTCAGCCCTAATAACAGGTTGGTTAGAGAGGCCAAAGGGTAAAACGTTTTGCACTTTGAACCAATGAAAATGTGTAATACCTTCTATGGCTGCCTTAAGATGACTCAGCCGCAATTTTTAGAGTAAACAGAGTTAAATAAGGCTAAAGTCACCTAGGGTTTAGTTAGTAAAGCTAGCTAGGGTTAGGCAGCTAGGTTAGTTAGGGTTTCAATTTTAAAATTTTTGAAAGAGTTTCCCAGCATAACAAGCTCAAGAGTTTCTAGACTAGTGCATTGGGTTAATGAAGTCAGCAGTGAGACTAATGGTTTTAGGAGACTTAAACTTAGGACAAGAGCTAGGAGTTTGATGGTGTTGCTATGGCAGACTACCAACCCAAAACCTAAGAAGGAAAGACTTGCAGTTGTAGCTAAAGCTAGGCCTAAAGCTCTTCTCCTTAAGACTTCTTTGGCAAAAGCGAGCTGGCTTACAGAAAGCACAAACCTAGAGGCTGAAAAGTGTTGCTTCATACAGGAGCTTTTCAAACCTAGAAGAAGTAAACCCTAGGTGTAAACTAAATTGAGCCTAGGATGCTATTTCTTCAATTTGTACTCTAAACTAACTCAAGATAAGGGGAATATGGTGTAGCTATGGCTAGGCAAGACTCCTCAAATCAAATGGCTATAGCTTTTATCATGGGGACATGAAGCCACGACCTACTTGTGTGTTGGCTCCCTAGGGTTTCAAGGATTTAAGCAAATAATAATGAATAACAATGTATGCAGATATTAGATCAACAACCATTTGATTCAAAGAGTTTTGATGAAATAACACTTACAAACTCATGATGAGCATAATCACACCCTAGTTGTAAACCTTCCAATGATAAAGAGGCACCACTTGCCAAAATAGTCCTCCAAGGAGTTGCGCCTCACTCCAAAGAGACAAGAAAAACCAAGACAGGCCTAAAAGATATCACTCTCCAAGAGGAGCAAGTTATGTTCTATAAAATGAAGAGGCAACGTCTCTATTTATAGATCTCATGACCTTTAATTTTACAAAAACTAGGTCAACAAAACAGCCGACAAAGATGACATTACATTATTCAATTAATTTTTCACTTTACATGCTAAATGTCCAAAAATGACTAATGTGGAAATGGGGCCCTTTGAGGAAAGGCGTTGGCCCCTTTAAGGGAAAATCGCCATCACACGCACCCAGGAGCGTTGGCCCCAAAGGGCAACTTGTGAGTGGGCTAAACAAGCCCAAAATCTTGCCTACCTCCGGGAAAAGCGTCCAATAGCCACAGGTGGTCCAATTCCCTAGGTCAAGCGATCCTCACAGAGGCTGATCCCATGATTGAGTCTCCGCCAAAACTATCCCGATGAGGCGTCCTTCTTCTTTTCGTGCAGGGTTTCGTCACAACTCTGTCACCTCACATGCATCCAACGTCATCGATAGGCTCTTGGCCCCATGAGGAGGTCAGAGCTAATCATCTCCCCAAGTGCACCAATCCTCTGGCACCTATCCACCATGTATGGTCCTGCACATAAAAAAAAACTACGCCCTCCAAGGGTTCATCAGTCCTAGACATCATAGCAATGTAAATCATATCTCATCATTAAATTCAGCCGAACATATGCATGAAATCTAACAAAATCATCCCGATAAGCTCTAAGACATTACACGGAACCCACTATACAAAGCTAAGGCAACCAATAGACCACCTATTAGATATACCTAGAAATGAGAGTCCTCAAAAGATCAGTCAAGCCATGTGTAATGTGTGGTGATATGGTTTTCAGGATGTCCAGTCATAGTAAGACTCAGGGCTGGTGTTATGCGTGGGTGCCTTTACTGGAAGCATTTGTGCAGATCATGGATGCATTTTCCAAGCCCTTTTTGTCTTATCTTTCTTTATTGCATTTTACTACAAGCCCTTGACGAAGAGGACACTACCATGGCAGGTGGCGGTGACAGCGTTACCCACACTAACATCTTAGCCGAAATGACGAGTTGTACCATTGATAGGACCCATAGCCCTGGCCATTACAACCAAGGTCAGCGCCTGGTTTTAATTTGACGGATAGTGGCAATGTCATGTAGCTAAATGCTTATGAACACCAATGGGCGATCATTTGATAGAGACCTCCATCCTCTTAGTTAAGGTCTTGCATTTTATTTGCTTCATTTTCTTAAGTCCCTGGTTTCTTGTTGAGAGGCCTTTATTGCCTTCTCGAGGATCCCCACGATGAAGCATCTCAGGTTTTATTTTTCCTATGGCTTTATCTTTTACCCGAGAGTACTTTACCTCACGGGCCTTTGGCCTTCTTCAGAACAAGATGTACTTACGGAAGGTCATCCTATTAGGCGAGACTAGAAGTGGGATGGATGGCGGGTATAAGATGAAAAATGAATAATATGGTGGGATCGGACGATGGCTATGCAAACCCCTTTTGGTAACAAAACCCATGATACCAACTTGCTAAGTTGCCCATCAATCCCGCCCCAACAATGGTCAAGAGGATTAGTGTAAGATCAGAGCAGTCATCAGAAATGAAAGAACCTAATAATGCATACATAAGAAGGTTCATAGTCAAATATGACACATACCATGATACCTGGATAATTACCTCATGGAGCAAGAAAAATCCTCTACGATCAAGTCAGTAGTAGTGATGGAGAGAATGCTTCCTTGTGAGGGACAATTTGAGAAAGAAGAAAGATGGAGCCCTCCCAGGTATACTCAATCGCTCTGCTCATTGCACTCCCATATGCAGGACCGCCTATGGGCCTGAGACATGATCTCCTATAGATACCCATAGATATGGGATAGCAGGCTTAAAGTAACTTTCTAATTATTTTGGCTTAATTCATCGTTTTAGTTAATTTCTCATATTTCTGCATCTTGTTCCCTATTTGGCCTGACTATAGTTGGGAACAAATATACTACTAAGTCATTCCTTGTTGGCCTACTCTTGGGAGCGGGACATGAGAGTCTCCCTTCAGGATTGCCCGTCCTCAAGCTTGCTCGATCTGAGTCTTCCACTTGAGAATGTGCTCTCTCCCTCCCATAACGGCATCCCTCCAGCTGACCCCTCCATCTAACCAGCACTCTCTGATGATCTGCTCCTCAATCTGCGCTCTCTGCTCTAGTACCTCCTCAGGCACTAGTTCCAGCTGACCCTCCTCATCCAATGGTGGTAACTCCTGTGAAATGCTAATCTTTTGTCCCACCACCTTTTTAAGGCAAGAGGCGTGAAAGACATTATGAATCTTTCTACCTTCCAGTAGCTCTAGCTCATAGGCCACATCGCCTATCCTCCTGAAGATGTAGACATAGAACTTGAAACTGACTTCTACTAACAAGCTACTCTTCAAGGAAAGATTGTCGATATGGTTGTATCCTTGAGGAAAACCAAATCCTGCCTCAAAAGCTACTGGCTCCAACTCTGTGCCGATCACATATATTTTGTTGATTCTGAGCTGACTGTAAGTTTTCCTTTGCTGATTTAAGGATCCTTTGACTCTCCTCCGCCCAATCCTTGGCCCCGGGACCTGCCTAATCCCAAACCCTGAGTATCTATAAGGAGGGTGCATGTGTCCATACAATGCCTGAGCGGTGACATGATGGACATGTGGTAATTTGTGTTGTAGAAATACTCACCCACATGTAACCATCCCACCCAAATGGTGTTGTTCCACATAGTTCCTCGGTGCCCTTCCCACCCGTTTGTTGGCCGATCTTTATGCGCTTGTAAACCATGGTGGTAGGCGATACCGATGGCTAACTCATTGCCCATCAATCACAGCTCCTTCAAAATACGCGATGAAGCGCCATCTCTATCGACTATTTGCTGGTGGCAGTGCAGATACCTCTGGCGTAGCTTCGCCGTATGGCCTTGTATTCTATGGGTATGGAGAAGAAATTTGCAAATTTGGTCAGCTTGTTGACCACCATAAATATACAGTCCTTTCCCTGTACTTTAGGGAGGCCTGTAATGAAATCAATGGAAATGCTCTCCCATTTCACGCTCTGAATGGAGAGGTTGTAACAACCTGGGAGATGTGTGCCCGGACTTATTTTTGCTGACCAGTCAGGTACTCTTTCATTATGTGTTCGACACGTCATCCTTGGGACCCTTCCATGAGAATCTCTCACGTACCTGCCTATAAGTCTTCGGAAATTGCCCACGATACCACATTGGTGGTGAATCGCGACGCACCTTTAAAATCTTCCTTTCAAGGTGGATGCGGAACCAAGTGAATGTCTGGTTCTTAGCAGAAATGATATCATCAAGGAACCGGTATCTATCATCAATCTTGCCATCATCTACCTCCTGAAACGTTGTTTTGAATATTCCTGCCAACAAATGAGCTTTCAATCATCTGAAATATCCATCATCAGACATCCCTCTTTGGCCTCCTGAACAAGGCATCCATACAACATTCACTTTCCCTTGACATGTCAATGTCAAAGTCGATCTTGGATCTTTAGGACCTCCATAACGCCTCGTGGTCTTTCACAGTCGGAAATGCTTAAGACTGTTATGATCGGTCTTCACTACAAACTTATTTTCAACGGAATCTTTTGCACGAATTTGGTTAAAAGCATGCATGATCATGGCATCTCCTTTTAAAGCAAAATAGGATAGGGTCTCTCCGACTCGTCGAGCTTCTGCTCTCAAACACAATGGGGTGGCCCCATTGCATCAAAACTGCTCCAATCCCACCACGATGCGTCGCACTCTAAGACGAATGGGTGAGAAAAGTCTGGGAGGGCTAAGAGCAGGCATGTGCTCATAACCTCCTTCATTTTGTTGAATGTCTGTGAATCCTGCGTCAATGAAAAGCACCCTTCTTCAGTGCGTGAGTCGTGCTCTAGCAATGAAAAACCATGACAAACCGCTTTGTAATGGCGCATAACCCAAAGAATCCTCTGAGCTACGTGATTCTTGAGCGTTAATCAATCACAATGAAGCTGATCTTTTCTGGTGAACTTTGTATCACCTTGCCCGATGATATGCCTAGTCCGATGGATTCCTCATGCCAAATTCATTTGGATTCCTTGGCATGAAGCGGCCCTTCATAATATCTAGACCTTCAAATGTACTTCATCTCATCCCGTCTTGTTGTAGATCAATGTCGTCGAAGAATGCGAAGGTGCTTCCTCAATTTGTCCTCTAAAGATATGGTTCATGCAGACTGGAAAGTGGCGGCATCCGTTAGTAGGTCAAACGGCATGACCAAGAACTCAAAATGTCGAAATGGCATCAGATATTTGTCTCGATATCCTGCTCCACGATGTTGATCGATGGTATCACGAGCGTCATCAATCTTCTTTGAAAGGCGCTAGCAACTCATCCATGTCGGCTCATCTATGCCATGGAATGGGGGTAACGATTCAACGATTGTTTTCTTGTTGAGTGCTATGTAATCGATGCACATCTGAAATGTGCCATCCTTCTTCGATCTTGGGTACTCTTGAAGATGCAAAAGGACTCCTGTTGGGTCCGATATGCCCCATAGCGAGCAATTCTTTGGTGCTTTCTCAATTCGTCCTTAAATTTCTTGGGGTGTCATGGGGTGATGTAATTACCCGATGTGTACGCCTCCTAACTCAATCGTAACCAAAACCACAATGCGGTCTCACGGTAGTGATTGGCCCCAAATAAATCTGCGTCCAGAAGCTCGATGCGTGGATGATGCGCTCCGACCCTCACGAGGTCTTTTCGGCGTGGTGATCCAACACTCTGCTGCGTAAACCACATCACCATGACAAAAAATACATTCCATCCTCTTCACCGATACTACTTTCGAGGCCTGTGGTATATGCCTCTCAACCCTGACTCGACCATGGCATCTCTGAAGCTCATGGTCAACATCGGATAGTTAGACCCAATCTCCCAATGAATATAACCACTATATACTCTTAACCGACATCATGTATCTGATAGGTCAACTACGTAAAATGTGTCGGTCAAGGTGTAGTTGCCAAGCTTGAATCTCTAGATCGGGGATCGTATCCCAAGCATGTCATGGGTATCCATCGACCAGCACACATGGAATCCCTCAAACTCCTTTTTGCGTAACCCCCTCCTGGCTACCGAGGATGCATCTATGAAGTTGTGGTGGCCCACCATCAACTAAAGTTGTCATCCGTTGCCCCTATACAAGGCCCTCGAGCCTGAGAGTATTGTACCTGGTTACTCCTGAAAGGGTTGTTATGGTCCCCCATTTCACCTCTCTACGAGGTTTGGCCTCCTCACGAAGTGGGCCCTTCGCGATATCGAGGGGTCTTCATTTTTGTTGCTTTGGCTCATGTGTGGTCAGTGGTCTCAGTCTTTGAATCATTGTGCGGCCGGTGTTTGAATATCCTCATCCTGGAGTCCTCCTTTACTTTGATTCCCCTTCAATATAGTGGATCTGTCCTTTCCCCATGCATCTATGCGAGGACCCAAGGGGATCTCTGCCGGAAAACCGACTTCTTCCTCATCAACTCTGCGTGGAGTGTATCGGCATCATCCAACTTGGAAGCATTTCCATTTCCGGAAGGGTGCCGGATCCTTGATATACGTGATGCGAGGGTTTGAGTGAAAGTTTAGTTTTTGTGCCAAGATGGCCAAATCTCTGAATGGTCCGGACGGGCATCGCAGGAATGGTCGGTATGCGCTTCGCCCCAACCTCAAGGGTTACGTAGGCCCTTCATGAATAGCATGGTAATCACGGCTGGACCATGTACGACTCTGCCTTTGCTACTCGAACTCAGAAATGAATGCCTCGTTTGCTGGATTTGTCTCCGGGCTAAATCTCGTGGATCTCGATCCTCTCTATCAAATCTATCCATGAGTCTCTGTGAACTCTCTGTAGGAGGTTCACTGAGAGACTCATGGAAGTGATGTGATCGTGACCCGGTGTCACCAATCCATGATACCATTACTCGTGTGCCTCACCCTCCAGTGTGAGATTGCGTGGCCGATGGCCTTTGCCTGGGTCATCACGGTTGAGCTTTATAGTAGTAATAGTTCTGTGCCAAAACTCACGGAAGTGCATCACGATCCGTCAAAAGATGGTACGGTGAGTTTACCAACTTTTTGATTAAAATCAATGTTGTATGCCCCTGGTGCTGCTGCTGCCCTCCCCTCTGGCAATACAGGATGGTTCTGAGTCTGAGTCCACAATACCGACTAAGGTCATGTCTTGATGAAAGTCGTAGACGTATACTTTCTCCGATACTCACGCAATGTCCTCGCATGTGTGAAGCGTCTACGTGCTATGATGCTCGATACTGCCTAAGGTTATAAAACTAAAGAAACAACGAGATGAATCCCTGCTAAGGAATATCGTCTTGATGGTGGCTGGGTCACGCACAGTTCCCATCGCAGCGCATTAGACCTTATCTTGGGAATATACACCATAACCAGTCTATCGCTTCTGAACAAAAGGCTGAGACATAATGATTCCATTGGCTACTTCTATATCGCGGTAATCTTTGCTGAAATTACATGGATCCCACGAGACGCCTGCCTACGGTAGTTCATACACGTCACCTAGACTCTTCCTACGCCCGGCGCTCTTTCGTCACTCTGCTTCTAAGTGCCCTCTTCCTCTCTCGGCGGGAAGGAAGGTCAAACTACGTCCGCTATCCCTACTTTGTTGCTTAAATGACATATTCCTCATAGCAGTTCTCGGTATACGTTCTTACTAGATTCATGGTCTTAGTCCGGTAAGCCCGAGGGACTAATACATTCTTGAAATATCACGATCAATACGTCAAGATATTCCTCTTGTTCAATATCTATCTTGGAATCTCGATACTGCTGGGGTTTTACGGATGCCGTTTTAGCGTCAATATTTGGGAATGTTCTTTGGTAATTGCGGTTGCATGTTGGTTAATACCGGTGCAATATTGGTTATTATAAATTACATCCATTTGCATATTTGGGTTTAACAATCCTTGTCAGGCGTACCAAAAGTAGAAATGTCGAAGCCCTCAATATCATGCATAATAACGGTTCAAGCATGGAAATACAGCCGCCTATACAGAAGATAGAATCTAAGCGTCAATGGTCCTCACGGATGCATCGCGAAGAATCTAATCGAACAACAAAAATGCCGTGATGAAGAAGGCCGATAGCGAATCGATGCATGCCAGGATAGATCGGCTAAAAATGCTGATTAGGAGAAATCTTGTAACCACTACGGTGAAAGCTTCTGGCCCGGAAGAATCTCCCGGAAGTGAGAATGTGCTGGCTGCTCCCAATAGATACACCCTAGTCTCTATACTAAGAATGGATGTGCACAGCTTCGAACGGATGGACACCCTCTGACGGATGCGGGACCACAGAGGGTTGCTCTCTCACAGGACGAATGTACCCCAAAATTAAATTCCACCAACCGAATGCACCTTCTATATGGCTCAAACGATCGTCGTCAAATGATGAAGTAAGATTCGAATGGTTTTATGGGATCTGCTCTTGGAACGCCTCTGCACCCATGGCGCAAATGTTTGTGCGAAATAAATGCGCTACTGAATGGTGGATGAATCGAATAGAATCTAAACGTCAATCAGATCTCCTGGATCTGTACTGGAATACAATCGAATAACAAAAAATACCCGTGATCAGAAGATGATAGCAGATCTGATGCATGCACGGATAGATCGGCAAAAATGTGCGATTCCGGAGAAATACTGTAACCACTACCAGCTGGAAAACTCGACCGGAAGAATCTACCGTCAGAATGTGCTCGAAACTGCTCCAATAGATGCACCCTAGTCTCTATACTAGAATGGATGTCTGTCGGAACTCGGATCGGGCCTCTACGGCACTGGATCTGGACCCCTGGGGGGTTTGCTCTCTCCTGGGACACTGAATGTGCCCCAAAATATTCCACCAACGGAATCTGCTTCTATATGGCTCGAAACGATCGTCTCGTCAAATGATGAAATGGGTCAGAATGGTTTGTCGGATCTGCTCTGGAACTCTGCCTGCAACACCAAATGTTTGTCTGAAATAACTGCGCCCTGAATGGCTGGATGAATCGATCTGCCAAATTCCACCGTCAGAATCTGATGATAGATGGCTCAATAGAAGCGCCCTGGCTAGATCTCTACTGGGTCGGAACGAAATTGCAATCGGGACACAGGTCTATTGCAGATCTCTGAATCCTCAAACTAGCTTGCGCCCTCCTTGGCTGAGCTGCGCACTCCACAATGGATACTCCTGAAAGGTACGATGAAATACCTGGATGGTATCTCCGATGGGCTAGGGTGTGTCTCTCAACACCGAAACCGATCAATGGTGGTGGTTTCCTCCAGAAATCCACAAAACAGTAAGGTCGACTCTCCTCCTCCTCTCGGAACTCTCAACATCAAATCATAACAATGCATAATGGGGAATTAGGTCAAATTCCTCCCTTTATATCTTTCCCAATCTAATTCTTCATTGACCTCACTTAAGCTAGGCGCCTTTCCTCCTAAAATGATTTATTTGTCAATTAAGTCCCCCACCTTAACACCTTTTCATTCTAATTCTTCGTTGACTTTGGCTTAAGTGACTTTTCCTAAGTATTTTGGCTTAATTCATCGTTTAGCCGTTAATTCCTCCTTATTTCTCAATCTTGTTCCCTGTTTGTGCCTGACTATAGTCTACGAGAACATATAGACTACTAAGTCACTCCCTACTGGCCTACTCTTGGGAATGGGACATCACAAATGGCTCGAGAACTGTCTCAAAAGGAGCGCCCTAGTTCCTCCTCTAATGGGTCGGAAGGAATCTGTTGAATGTACCCTAGTCGGGCCTACCTAACTCCCAATGCCTCTCAAACCCTCACACCCTCACCCTGTTGAAGTGCGGCATGGCTGCTCTGGATCTGTATAATACTGTTGAATACTAATGAAGAACCTGTGTGGTCCTCTTGATGGCTAGGATGTGTCTCTCAACACCAAAACCAATCTTTGGTGGTGGTTTCCTCCAGAAACCCACAAAACAATGGAGGTTGACTTCTCTCCTTTGGAACCTGTTTCTCAACTCAATAATCATCAATAATGAGGAATTAGGTCGAACTCATCCCTTTTATCCCTCCTTCATCTAATTCTCTGTTGGCATGCATAGATTAAGTGAATTTTCCTTAAGTTATGATTAATTATTCACTTAAGTCACTTTAAACCCCCTTTTTTGTCTAATTAGACGTTCACTTTACCTCCTAGTCGATTTTCCCCTTTTAATGTCACTTTTGGTTAGACTTTGATGAAACGACATTAATTAGAGAAATTGTTCCCCTCTATGCTCAACTATAGTCTACGGGAACTGGTAGACTACTCACTCGCTCCTTGTTGGGTCATCATTGGGAAAGGGACATCACACATTCCATCTTCATTAATAGGTAGGGGCATGTGGGTAGTGCCCATGGGCGACCATAAGACCTCTATAGCAATATATGCATCAATTTCCAATAGCACATGCCTAACTTTAGCCTATGCACACACATCTCAACAATCTGTGCAAGCATCCCTCAGCAACCCCTACGAATGCACTTTTGTGACCTTGCACATGTGTCCATCAACATTACCTACGTGCACACATCCCTCAGCAACCCCTCTGCTTGGACCTTTGTCCATCATTCCCTACGTGCCTCACAACCAAGAACGTCAATAGTCCCAAGAATGAAAATGGTCACTTGAGATCATCATGGAAGCACAATCATTTATGTAATTGAGGCTTAGCCCTCTTGTATAAATATTTGTATATGCATTTTCTTTCCCTATTAGATCTTTTTAGTCTTCTAGTATGCAGGATTCTGCCTCACAGTTCTTCTCAAAAATCTAGCATACGAAATTTCTCAATTTTCCTATCTTGGTCAATAGTACCCTCATGTATTTATCCCCATTTGTAGATTAAGGGAATAGTTTTATACTATATATCTATTTCTACTATTGACATGCATGTAATCTCTTAACTCGAAACTCTCTCGAGTTTCGGGTTTTCCTCCACACCACTCATCTTGGGCACATTGGGTGTGGAATCTGGATCGTTGGTATATGAGCATAGCTTATGCCCACTCACATGAGATCATAATACTTCATTAAGGGACACAATTAGTTCAGTTTTAAACTATTCGCCTACCAAATAGGAAAAGACCATAATGGTCAACTCTATTAAATCATCCTCCAAGTAATCTATGGAACTACATGAGCTCGTGGATGAGCTTTGGAGAAAGAGGAATGCACTTTTCAGCCAATTTCGTGACCCCATGTTGCAACTCAGCCCCACTGTGGCCATGGGTTCTTCATCCTACACTCCATTATATAATGCATCGCCTATCAATGTTCAAATCAATTTGAATATCCCTTTTTTCCAAGGTAAGATTGACGCCGACGCATTGGATAATTTGTTGTAGCAATTAAAGCCATATGTCTCTATCAATATCTTCATGAATGAGGAGAAGATTACCTTTGCAATGCTAAAGATGGCTCCATCAATTATCTATGGTGTGAAACACTCAACAAATGCAAGAGGGATGGCAATCCCATTCTTACTTGGTCCAAGTTTATGGATGTTGTGCAAGAGGATTTTTAACCTCTCAAGCACTATGATGATCAATGCATCAAATGAAAACTCTTATGCCTTTATAAGGACCAAACTATTCATGATTACACCCACACATTTCATTCTTTGATAGCTCGCTTGGATGTGTGCAATACAAAGCACAATAAAGTCTTGACGTACATTAGTGGTCTTCTACCATAAATCTGTGTCAAGCTAGACTTTCTCAACTCCACGAAATTAGGTCAAGCATATCAACATGCCTCCAAGATTGAAAAAAAGTTAAAAAGTATGTCAACACCAATGATCACTGTTATCGCACAGTTTGTAGTTTGGAAAGTAGATGGATGAAAGGATACCAAACTGGCGTAACTGAACCAATCCCACCCACTGTCACCTCGATGGGAAGGTTCTTTCTGTTTAGGGAGGTAAGGCCCAGGGGAGACGTCCCCAGTGACCTGGGGTTTTGAGAAGGCAAAAGGCTTAAGAGCTAAAAGATAAATTCCCCCTCACAAGTCACCACCAGATTAGAAAGTCTGGCTTATAGCCAATAAAGATAACCGGAAGTAATAACCGAGAAAGGAGTACCTGCCCGAGACAAAGCAACAAGAAACTATATGTGCAAGCTTATTTGCTGGTTAGTACTTCATATAATCAATGACTTTTCTGATGATAAGCAATTGAGCACTAATATTGACAAAGTAAATCAATGTTTACACAATAGAAATGATTACAATATCACTTCTCAATAAATGCTAAAGAAAACCTTGGTATTCAATATAACAACATCAACACTTTATAAACAATGCCTTAACCAATCATTCAATTGCTTCAAAGATAAAGTAAATGCTGCATATAGGTCTTTATAGCATAGAAAGATGACGGGAGCAGTATAGTTAGTAGGGTTAGTCTAGGCTAGGGTTAGTAAGAGTTAGGGTTTGTTCAAAGTATTGGAAGTTTGTTTTATGATCAAGTTACTCAATGCACAAGGCCTTAGATCAGTCCGCTCCTAGGGTATATGGAGTCAAAGAGAGGACGCAAAGGGTGAAGGACTAAGCGATAATGGTAAAACTAAGGACAAGAGAGTTAAACTTTGAGGTGTTGCTATGGCAAGGCCTCAAAGATGAAACCCTAGGGGAGAGAGGCTCACTTTGGTGTAGACAACCTAGGCCTCAGTGCTCTCTCCTCCTTCCTTAGCTCAATCGCAAAAACGGCTAGCTTGAATAATGATTGATCTAAGACAAGAGGGTTAGCAAGTGATGTGTTGCTATAGCAAGGCTTCACTAGGAAAACCCTAGGGAAAAACGGCTCACCAGGTGTAGAAGAGCTAGGCCTTGGTGCATTTTTCTCCTTCTTAACTCAACCAGGAAAAAACGGCTAGGCTAGGAAGAAGGATAGAGTGTTGCAATGGCAAGGCTCTATCTTCTTCATGCCAATCAAATGGCTAAAAATATTGATGGGGACATGAGACAAGGACATCAACTACTGCTTGTCACCTAGGGTTTGATTCAACAAAATATAGTAACATATGCAAGTAAATGAAACTAAAACCATTCAATTAATAAGTGTTTGCAGGAATTCACTTACATAAACCAAGAAAACATGTAGCAAAACCCTAGTTGTAACACCTTCCACCAAGAGAAATGCCAAAAATGCCAAGTAAAATCTTCCTTCAACAAGTGTGCATCAATATTTCAGCCAATAACCCTAAGAAGGGCACAAATCTCAGACCTCACTAATGAGTGAGTGAGAGATGATGAAAAAATGAAGGTAAAAACCCTCAATTTATACAGTAGCAATGACCTAAATTACATTTTAGGTCATTAAAATGGTCGACAAGGCCAAAATACCAAAATCATATTGTTTTACATTAAATGCTTAAATTAAAACCCTAATCAAGCAATAGAGAGACGTCAACCCCTTTCTAGGGTGACGTTAGCCCCTTCTAGGGAAAATGCAGCCTCCTGGAGCAAAATGTTAGCCCTCCTTAGGCTTCTCCAAGCTGCCACACGTGCCAAAACTGCCAGAGTTGCCTCCCAAAACATCCATACTGTTGGGTGATGTCCTGGGCCTTCCAAGACCAACGTTCCTGTGGAGATAGTTCAACCCCCCTAGGTATAGGTCTGCTCAGCTGCCTCTAGTGGATTCTTCTGCTCTTCCCTGGTACAAACGCTCTGCCCTGTCTCTACCCCCTACTAGGGTCTCAGCATCCATCTGGTGGGCTCTTCAGCCCCATGGAGGTTCGAACTGATTATCTCCCCATGTGTACCTGTCCAACATGGTACCTGTCCGTCGAGCATGATCCTAAACATCAAAAACTACGCCCTCCATGGGCTCATAAGTCACAAGGATCATAGCAATGTCAATCACATATAATCATCAATATTTATTAAACATGTGCATAAAACCCCTTTACCCCAGTCTAGTGCTCAAAGACATTATACAAGTCTACAATACAAGTTTGGGGAAAGTGACAAGACGTCCTATTGGGCTAGTGTCTACTAGTAGAGGGATGTTTCTGGAAAGGATCAAATCCAAGTCATGTAGGTGGGTGAGGTGGATGGGGATGCTTGGGCAAAAGGTGCAGTGATAGCAGGGATGGCTTACCAGTGGGTGCCTCTGTGGAGGGTGAGCTGCACATGTCATGGATGCAAATATTTCCAAGCCCATTCATGCCTTTTAATCTTCATTTTTTGCAAGATTCTAATCAAAAGACACTGGCCTGGCTTGGTGACCAGTGATGGCAATGTTAGCCACAAACATTTCACAGAAATGAGAAGGCTGGCTCGTGATGAGACCCCCTTTCTCTTGGCTATGCCACCAAGAGCCACTACCCTGGCATGGTAACCAGATGTTGGTAGTGTCATATCGCTAGATGCTCATGGACCTAATAGGTCGGCTCGTGATAAGACCTCCTATCCTTTAACCAGGTCTTGTCTTATTGTTTTTTATCTTTTTATTTCTTTTTCTCTCAAGAAGCTAGTCAAGGGACACTACCCTGGCTTGGTGACCAGAGGTGGTAATGTTACCCACAAGTACTTTTACGGAAATGAGAAGGTTGGCTCGTGATGATACCCCGTTTCTTTTCGCTGTGCAACCAAAATCCACTACCCTGGCGTGGTGAACAGATGCTAGTAGTGTCATACCGTTAGGCACCCATGGACCTAATGAGCTGGCTCGTGATGAGACCCCCCATCCCTCAACTAGGTCTTGATTTATTTTTCTATGGGTCCCTTTGTTTCTTGCTGAGAAGCTTTTTATTGTTTTCTCGGGGATCCCTGGGTGAAGCATCTCGAGGTTTTATTCTTAGGCTTTTATTGTCAATTGTTTTTACCCCCCAGGCCTTTAGCCCATTCTTCCCACAAGGTAAGGTACAACCCCTAAATGAGTGGCTAACCCTATGCCTAGACCAGTGTAATGGGATGGGTGAGCAGGAAATAAGATGGAAAATGGTATGTATGACGGGAACGGACGATGGCTTTTCAGAAATCCCCCCAGTGGCAACTCAAAACCTGCGGACACAACCTTGTTAGGGCATCCTGTCATTCCTCCCAGACATGGTCAAGTGGACAAGCATAAGATCCAAGCACCTATTAGAAACAAAGGAATCAAATGCACATATTCAAAGGTTTTGAGGATCAGAGTGACACATACCATAATACCCAGACTCATTACCTCATGGAGCAAGAACCATCTCTGATGCAGGACCAAGCCGAAGGTGATGGATGTTGTTGATGCTACTAACAAAGTGGAGGCGTTGAAAGGGAGAAAAGATGGGCCCTCTAGGGCCATGCTCAAGTCGATCTGGCTCTCGGTACTCCATGTCTAGGACCTGTGGGCCTCGAGACATAATCTCCTAGTTATCCCTACAAGTGGGGGATAACCTCTGGCTCCAACTCGGGGACATGTGCTCACCGTAGAGCGCATGAGAACCTTAGCATCTCTGGCATGTCCTGTAACCTACTTGATCTCAATAGAAATTATTAGTAACCATTTGGGGTGGTGATACCACCCCAGCATATATATATATATAAGACTGAAATAAAAGTAATCATATGTATGAATGTGAAAGAAAACTACTCTAACATGCAATGCAGATAGTATAGTACAATGAATGCAAAGTCAGGTTCCCCCACCCAGGTGAGGTTTGAGGAGGTGCCCATTGATCGGTAATGGATGCCTTCTTCCTTCCAAAGTGGACAAGTAGTATGAGTCATCAAGTGATTTTATTCCAACTTTGAAAGGTCCGAGCCAAGATTGAGTACTTCCTTTGACATTAGTTGGCTCTCCCTTCTGGGTATCCCACATCCACACTACGTCCCCTTCCTTGTATTATATGATCTTGTATTTGGTTGTTCCCTGAACGACCTTAGTGTACTGTGCAGAGGGAGGGGGGTGGAATTCTGCTGAAAAAAATTCCTGCTGGGACGGATGAATCAATATGTCATCTTCTCCTGTTATTAGTAATTTCACGGTCCCAACTTCCTTGTCTTTATACTTGTCTAGGAGTTGTTGGTATTCCTCTTTCTTAGGCCACTAAATCTGATCAAGGTCTTCCTCTGTTGCAAAAGGAATATCATTCGGAGAAAACTTAGGAAGAGTTTGTATGATTAGCTCATGTGATTTGTCATCTTTGATGGGATCGCTAGGTTCTTGCACATGAGTTGTAGTCACAGGTACATTCGGGAGATGACCTATAGTTCCATCTTTCAAAGGTATATTCACATAAGTGAGGTCCATCTCAAGAGTACCTCCCAGTTTTGCAGCAAACTTCCTAGACAACAACATCTCCCACACATCTGGGACGTCTACTACCACTATGTACATGTGGATGACTTTCTCGGGGTATTCTTTAAGGCAAACTTCGACATTCTCAATCACCCCATGTGTGGGTATGGCTTTAGATTCAAAGCCACACACATTCCTGTAAGGTCGTGTGACTTTTAAACCTACTTGTTGCATGACCTTGAAGGACATCATGTTAGCACTGACACCTAAATCCAACATGCAGTTGTTGAGGCTCTTGTTATTCATTATCAAGGTCATGAAAAAGGGAGGATGCTCATCGTATTGGATGCTAAAGTGATCGGCTTGCAACATGATAGGAGGGTCCATGGGTCCATCTAATTCTTTGAAGAAATTGTCAAATAGTTCTTTGACAGATGGTACCTTATTGAATTCTTTCAGAGGGATGGTTACATGCATCTTAGATAGCGCCCCTTCAAAGTCAAAGTTCAAGTCCACCTTCTTGGTTTTGGAAGTTTTCGAGAGGATAATGTCCGAGGGTGGAGGTTTCGTTTGAGCTGCTACAGGAATGGTAGAGATGGGTTGGTTCAGCTTCTTTCGTCTATACACCTAGAACTCTTGTTTCTTCAACTTTTCTTTCGATTCCTGGTCTGGGTTGTTTATTACTTCCATTCTAGCCAACCTGGTTGCTTCTTTCATGCCTTCCCGATGCTCTTCAGCGGTGATATTTATTTGAGGGCCTTCCATGAGATGTCCCATATTGTTCACTTGTTCATGGAAATCATTGTTATAAGGACACTCATGTTCCCAATGTGCTTCACTACATTGCAAACACCAAGGGTTTTAATCCACAACATTTGCAGGAGATAAGGTGTTTGGAACCTCTTAATCAATCTTTGGTTTATAGAATTGGTTCCCCTTTTGGAATTGACCTTTGTACGGGACCCTAGGTGCTTGGCTCTGGGCTCTTTCCAAGTTGACAATTCTACTCATCATTAGCTCTTGATTTTTTATCATGCCATCCATGGTTGCTTGTAATTTTTCCATACTAGAGCAAAGGTCGGAAGTAGGCTCGGTATTGTGGACTATCTTGGGTTTAGTGTCCATCTTGCCCCTTGGATTTGTGAAAGGCTCAATCTTAGACGAATGGAGGTTGCCTTCAATCTTGGTAGCCAATTCTTGAGCTTCTTGGATTGTTTGGGGGTTCTTGTCTCTGAGGAGATACCCTAGTTGACCCGTGAAAGACTTGGTGTAGATGTAAACAAGGTAATAATCGGTTGGATGATGGTTCACAGGAATCTTTTGCAACAGGGTTTCAAACCTGGTGTGGAATTCTCGAATGGACTCATTCTCATGTTTCCAAAGGGAATTCAGCCTGATTAAAAGCATGTTGGGGTCTTCTTTGATACTCCATCTCTTGAGAAAGGCTTCTTCTAGTTTGTTCATGGTTTTAATACCGCCATTGGGAAGACTATGGTACCAACGCCTTGAAGCATCAAGGAGGGTAGCGGAGAACAATTTCATGACTAGGTCTTCAACATCATCACTAACGGGGTGAAGCTGAAACAACGCCTAGAAATTGATCATATGCTCTTCAACACTGATTGCATTAGTGCTAGTAAACTTAGGAAACCACTTCTCATACTTGGGTGGCATTTTCCTAGGATAGCTTGGTATAGTTGACATGTCTAGCGGCTTGAAGAGAGTAGATGACCATTGTCTTTGATTATTGCCTGGGTTCGGTGCATTGGTCTGAGTTGTTGTGCTAGACATAGTGTTCAAAGGAAGATTTCCTCCGAAAAGTTATTTTACAACAGGAGAGTTTCGGGGAGGCTTTCTTCTAAAGGATTGAGTAGGCAAAACCCTAGTTGTAACACCTTCCACCAAGAGAAATGCCAAAAATGCCAAGTAAAATCTTCCTTCAACAAGTGTGCCTCAATATTTCAGCCAATAACCCTAAGAAGGGTGAAAATTTCAGACCTCACTAATGAGTGAGTGAGAGATGATGAAAAATGAAGGTAAAAACCCTCAATTTATACAGTAGCAATTACCTAAATTACATTTTAGGTCATTAAAAAGGCCGACAAGGCCAAAATACCAAAATCATATTGTTTTACATTAAATGCTTAAATTAAAACCCTAATCAAGAAATGGAGAGATGTCATCCCCTTTCTAGGATGACGTTATCCCCTTCTAGGACAAATGCAGCCTCCTAGAGCAAAACGTTAGCCCTCCTTGGGCTTCTCCAAGCTGCCACACGTGCCAAAACTGCCAAAGTTTCCTCCCAAAATGTCCATACTGTTGGGTGACATCATGGGCATCCTGGGAGACGTCCTGGGCCTTCCAAGGTCAACGTTCCTATGGAGACGGTTCAACCCCCCTAGGTATAGGTCTGCTCAACTACCTCTAGTGGATTCTTCTCCTCTTCCCTGGTACAAACGCTCTGCCCTATCTATGCCCCCTGTTGAGGTCTCAACATCCATCTAGTGGGCTCTTCAGCCCCATGGAGGTCCAAACTGATCATCTCCCCATGTGTACGTGTCCAACATGGTACCTGTCTGTAGGGCATGATCCTGCACATCAACAACTACGCCCTCCATGGGCTCATAAGTCACAGGGATCATAGCAATGTCAATCACATCTAATCATCAATATTTATTAAACATGTGCATAAAGCCCCTTTACCCCAGTCTAGTGCTCAAAGACATTATACAAGTCTGCAATACAAGTTTGGGGAAAGTGACAAGACGTCCTATTGGGCTAGTGTCTACTGGTAGAGGGATGTTTCTGGAAAGGATCAAATCCAAGTCATGTAGGTGGGTGAGGTGGATGAGGATGCCTGGGCAAAATTTGCAGTGATAGCAGGGATGGCTTACCAGTGGGTTCCTCTGTGGAGGGTGAGCTGCACCTGTCATGGATGAAAATATTTCCAAGCCCATTCATGCCTTTTAATCTTCATTTTTTGCAAGATGTTAATCAAAGTACACTGCCCTGGCTTGTTGACCAGTGGTGGCAATGTTAGCCACAAACATTTCACAGAAATGAGAAGGCTGGCTCATGATAAGACCCCCTTTCTCTTGGCTATGCCACCAAGAGCCACTACCCTGGCGTGGTAACCAGATCCCGGTAGTGTCATATCGCTAGATGCTCATGGACCTAATAAGACGACTCATGATAAGACCTCCTATCCTTTAAACAGGTCTTGTCTTATTGTTTTTTATCTTTTTATTGCTTTTTCTCTCAAGAAGCTAGTCAAGGGACACTGCCCTGCCTTGGTGACCAAAGTTGGAAATGTTACCCACAAGTACTTTTACGGAAATGAGAAGGTTGGCTCGTGATGAGACCCCCTTTCTTTTCGCTATGCAACCAAAAGCCACTACCCTTGCGTGGTGACCAGATGCTGGTAGTGTCATACCGTTAGGCACCCATGGACCTAATGAGTTGGCTCATGATGAGACCACCATTCCCTCAACTAGGTCTTGATTTATTTTTCTACGGGTCCCTCTGTTTGTTTCTCAAAAGATTTTTATTGCTTTCTCGGGGATCCCTGGGCGAAGCATCTCGAGGTTTTATTCTTAGGCTTTTATTGTCAGTTGCTTTTACCCCCTAGGCCTTTAGCCCATTCTTCCCACAAGGTAAGGTACAACCCCTAAATGAGTGGCTAACCCTATGCCTAGACCAGTGTAATGGGATGGGTGAGCAGGAAATAAGATCGAAAATTGTATGTATGACGGGAACAGACGATGGCTTTTCAGAAATCCCCCAGTGGCAACTCAAAACCTGTGGACACAAGCTTGCTAGGGAATCCTGTCATTCCCCCCAGACATAGTCAAGTGGACAAGCATAAGATCCAAGCACCCATTAGAAACAAAGGAATCAAATGCACATATTCAAAGATTTTGAGGATCAGAGTGACACATACCATGATACCCGGACTCATTACCTCATGGAGCAAGAACCATCTCTGATGTAGGACCAAGCCAAAGGTGATGGATGTTGTTGCTGCTGTTGATAAAGTGGAAGCGCTAAAAGAGAGAAAAGATGGGCCCTCCAGGGCCATGCTCAAGTAGATTCGGCTCTTGGTTGATTCTAATTTCCAGCAAGATCAATATCCTTTTGGTTGATGGGTGAGCAGGAAATAAGATCGAAAATTGTATGTATGACGGGAACAGACGATGGCTTTTCAGAAATCCCCCAGTGGCAACTCAAAACCTGTGGACACAAGCTTGCTAGGGAATCCTGTCATTCCCCCCAGACATAGTCAAGTGGACAAGCATAAGATCCAAGCACCCATTAGAAACAAAGGAATCAAATGCACATATTCAAAGATTTTGAGGATCAGAGTGACACATACCATGATACCCGGACTCATTACCTCATGGAGCAAGAACCATCTCTGATGTAGGACCAAGCCAAAGGTGATGGATGTTGTTGTTGCTGTTGATAAAGTGGAAGCGCTAAAAGAGAGAAAAGATGGGCCCTCCAGGGCCATGCTCAAGTAGATCTGGCTCTTGGTTGATTCTAATTTCCAGCAAGATCAATATCCTTTTTCACCCGAGTAGTCCAATGGTCATGAGCAAACACAACATAAAGGAAAGCAAAAGCAACATGAGAATATTGTAGGCACCATCATGTCAACACTTATGACGAATAGAATTGTTGCAAACTCAAGTTCTTGATTGCTTAGACAATGCAGCCTGTTAGCCCCCCATGCCTAGGGGTAACTAGAGGAGATCATGTCTAATGGCCCGCAATGTAGATATGATCCCGACCATGATGATGAGCAACAGGTCCACAGATAGGAGCCCAGCAGCTCACGTCAGATTGCCTCTTCTACTACAGATCAGCCAAGCTCATCACATCCAGTCAACACAGTGTATGGGAGATGGTAAGCCAACATCACCATGAGGTATGTTAGTCCTTCTTTCACGCGAAGTGTTGTGCTTAATTTACTGGACATATCAATGAGGATCATCGGTTGAATTTGGATAATGGATCATTGGTTCACAAAGTTATGTTGTTGCCTTGTTTCACCGTGGTGGCCAACATCTGTGCCCAAATCCCATGTTGTCATCGCCCAGGAAAAAGGGGTATTGTTTGGGGGGCCTCACAAGGGTAACGTTCTGTTCCCCATCATACTTAACACTTTCCATCCTGGAGACTGTCGCAATGTACTAAACTTCAGTAATGGGTCATGGTCCATTCTCTCATGAGAAGAGGGGTTGAAGGCCCAAAGGTTGATTGTAGCTACTACTAAAAGAATAAAATAATGATGCTAAAGAAAGAAAGGAATGAGAGAAAAGAACTCTCAAAATCCAGTCTAAACTTCAGCTCTACCCTTTTTGCGTTCGCCCCTGTTCCAAGCAGTGATGTTATAGCTTGAAACCTTATAAAAGAGGACTTGCAAATATGATAAGAGGACAAATAAAAAGGCAGATAAAGGGGTTTGGAAAAATGTAGCGCTTAGAAAGTGGCAACTCGAGATCAAGCGCACCCTCCACAAAGGTGCTCATCAAAATGGACTCAATGACACCATAAGCCATGAAGTAAGCCCAACATGTACCACTATCACACTTACTCTTGAAGGGTTCTTTTCTTTCATTGTTTCCCTCGAGACATATCCCTTTACCTGGGTCTTTTCTTTCACTGTTTTGGTTGGAACACCTAATATAGTTTAATGAAGACCCTCCCATATTCAAACTTTTCAGCTTACATAAAGTCCTGAGTTGGTGTGATATTTGAAGGGGATACTGAAGTGAATTGTTCATGTGGCTTATATTGCAAGTAACATCTTACTTTTCATGATTTAAGGACTAGCATATATTATGAACATTGGTTCACTTGATTTCATATTCTATTTTGATCTAGATGCCCCTAACAAGGTTCTTTGAAGGATGGCCAAGGATTTATCCTAGGACATTGTACCTCTATTGTAGGATATGGCATGTGTGATGGAGAGCAGTGAGTCACCCAGTGACTTGATAAATTTAGACAGTGTCTCTCACATCTTCGGGTCCTTGGACGATGGGTAGATGGGCTTGATTTTGACAAATTTGGTCATGGTGGCACATAGATGGCCTGAAAGCCCACATGTTGAGCAGTGTACCCCAGGGATTATTACTCATTGAATTGAGGACGTTGCACCAGTGGACAGTTTGATACCTTGCAGAGATAAGATACACTCCTCTCCACCTTGGACACAATGCCCTATACCCTAGACATTGGCCCTCCATTAATGATGACTTCACATTTTAGGGTTTGACGATGATGGGACTTGATGACCACTTGGGGTACCATTGATGATGTGACATGAGCATAGACAAGGAGATGCACCTTCTTCCATTACTACACCATGAGATGATGGCACGTGGCCTTGGGAGGCTCTCACACACCCTCTTGGAGCATGACGTCACCACATGTGTGACCTAGGAGGGCATTTTTGTATTATTTTGATATTATTCATCATTTGTAAAGGAAAATCTAAGGGGTCGGCCCCACTTAAGAGACATGACTTTTCATTTTTGTGGCTTTTGGAGTGCTAGGGTTTCCTTATTTATAAGGCTAGCACTCCATTCATTTGGATCATCACTTCCTCACTCATTTGTAGTGGGGCAACTTTAGAAAAGTTTGCTATTTTCTCTCTTTTGTCTCTTGGATCTCATGCACTATCTTTGGAGGAGGCTTTTTGTGTATGTTCTTTGCTTTCTTGGATGATGTATTGCTGGAACTAGGGTTTTTTCTAGCCTAGCAACTTGGAGAAGTAATTTCTTCTATTTCATGTCATTGCTAATGTTTTAAAGTGTTAATTACTATCTTGTTGCATGTCAATTTGTCTGGGTGAAACCCTAGGAAGGAGACATAAGTGTTTCTCTCCTTCATATCCTTTGTCGTCCAACTTATGTGAAAGCATTCTTTGCTAGGGTTAAGAACCTAAGGCCCAAGTGTAATGTCCCCCACCTCTTGATGAAGAGGGTTGGAGAGACTCAGTAGTCTATCTTTCCCCACGAGACTATAGTCTCAGGCATATTGGGGACAAAGTCAACCAGAAAACAGAATATTCTAAAGTTAAGTTGACTTTGTGTGAAAAAGGGTAATTCAATGAAGGAAAATAAAAGATGAGTTAGGTTAAGAGTTAACCCTAGGGGTAAACTAACTCAATGGAGGAATAGATTGGAGCTATGAAGGAAAGGGCAGGGCACACTCCTTATTCATTCTCGATTATTATCTTATTTTCATTGGAGCTCTTGAGCACAATCAGTTTTGAGGGTTTTGAGTCTAAAACCCTAGAGATCAATTTGGAGGTGAAAGATCCCACCTTTCTTGATCCAAGCTTGGTCCCGTAGGTGAAATAATCCTCCCACACCATTCTATAGTGTTGCAGGTTTGTTCTACAGGCAAATTCCAAGCTAGGGTGCAACCCTGGGGGGTTTCCAGCTAGGGTGGCGCACCACTTTGGAGATATTGATTCGATCTGGAGAAAGGAGGAGGTATTTTGGAAAAGTATCACCTAGGTTCTCTTCGTAGGGTCCCTGACATCATTATTGGTCTATTCCGGAGAAGTTTATCCTTGCAGTTTATTTCTGGAAGCTTGGCACGAATTGGAGAGAAGGAGGGCGCATTGCAGAAAGTGGTTTTCAGTGTTTGGTGGCTCAGATCTTCATAGATTGGCTTGAGACTTCACCATCTTGGTAGCATTGGCCAATCTACATTCTGGTAGAGTTTGGTGGTATTTGGAGGCTCCTAGAGGGGATAAAGTACCCTCTTTGACTTTATCAAACAAGGGGGGGCACAATCCAGTTTAGGGGTTGCCTAGTTGGAGGAGAAGAACTTCTCAGATCAGCTCGAGACTTGGTCCAAATATTTCTATCATCCCGATCTACATTCCGTGAGAGTTTGGAGGGATTTGGAGGTCAGGAAAGGGAGGGCCGAAACTTGAGGGTTTGGCAACATCCAAAGCAGAGCGCAACTCAGCTAGTTGGAGAAGTTTTGGTATATTGACAGGTCTTCCTATCTTCAGTCAGAGCTTGCTTGTTGGTGGCCTTTGGAGGCTTGGATCTCTTCTCAGACAGCCTTTGGGAGGCACTTATCTTGGTATTATTATTATTGTTGTTTCGGCTGGCAGCCCATTTTCATATCATTAGGGATTTCTTCCAGATCTGCAAATCTCTTGTATATGGGATCTCCTTACTATCTAAATAAAGGTCATATCTGACATTGTTGGTTCTCTACTGGTGTTCTTCATATCTCTTGTCTTGTTTATGATTGTATGCTTCATATCTATTGGTCAATCAACATTAAATGTACATCATTATGGATACACCTGCAAACATATAAACAAACATAGAAAACAATAAACAGTTAGTGTTCCGAGCAAAACATTTGGCTCAGGAACATTACACCAAGAGTGTTTGCACCTTATGTTTTTTATCCTAGTCTTTGATCCTTGACCTAATTGATTTAGAAGAGAGAAAACGACACCTAAGGCCCAAGAGTGTTTGCACCCTAGGGATCATTTGCTTGAAGGTTTAGTCCTAAGTCCCAAGAGCGTTTGCAGCTTAGGGTTTAGACCTCATTCCTTTTTATTATCTAGTTCAATCTTCAAGGTTTTGCATGCTTGACTCCATAAGCCCTAAAAGACAACAACACTAGTCTAAATCTAATCTTGTGGTGAAAATTGCATTTAAAATTAGTATTATTTCTCTCTCTCAACAATCCTACTATCTTCCCGAACCCTAATTTAGCAAACTAATTTTATTTATTTCTTTTGTTACAAAATTTTGCTACAGCCACTGATTTTCACTTTAAATTGCTGCATACACACCTGGAAAAGTGGCTTAGAATACTCAGAATTTACATCTAGCAATTGGATAATATTGTAGATGTTGAAGGCTTGTTTTTCATGCTAAATTGTTGCATTTCTGAGTACTATTTTTTGCTGCTGTTGCAAAATATCAATTTTTGTTGTACACTTGTTTACTGCTGTAATTTGCAACAGACATTGCATTTATTAATCATCTAGTGTCTAAGAGATCATCTTGGAGCTTTATAACCTAGTAATTGTCTATATTATGCTTCATATTGTTTATTGTCTCATACAGGTGTGATAATTACCTCGTCACCGTCATTTCCTCTCCTATACCTAGACCTAACCATCAGGTGACCAAATTAGGGGGTTGTAGGCTCGACTAATCTTGCTATTTGATCCCTTGAGGTCACCAGGGAAGCCTCCCTTGTGGTGGACCTCATTCCATCACTAAAATGAGGGAAGTCTATACTTAGGTGACAATGGTAGACACTTCCAATTGTTACACAAGATGGGATCTTGTGGAGGGATTTGCACAAGTACAAATCCTGTTATAGCACAACCTACACCTGAGGAAATTCAAGGCATCCAGACCATGACTGACATCCCTACCTCTTTAAATGACACTACCAGAGTAGTTGGCACACTAGTTGATGTGCCAAAAAAACAGGAGCAGTTGTTTTACACCAATTGCCATCTCAAAGCATCACAATGTCTTCATACCATCATCATAGTGGGAGCCAAAAGAACAACATTGTGAAAGATGTAGTGAAGTTCCTTGGCCTAATCATTATAGTGCTTCCTCGTCCATATTCTCTTGGCTAGCTTCAGCAAGGCAAAGAGGTCAAGGTAATGTGCCAATGTCTTGTTGAGTATGTTCTCACTCCTATGAAAGACCAAGTCACTTGTGGCATCACACCTGTGGACATCAGCAATGTGTTTCTAGAAAGACCATACATATTTTATTGTGACAAATCCTATTGCGCCAATCCACAATGCAAGTCCTTGAAGGTCAATGAGATCACTTACAACGGACTCTCCTCTAAAGAAGAGTGTGACACTAGTGTCTACAAAGTAATGCAGAAAGTTCAAATTGCAACATGAAAGTTTGTACTCTTCATGTTTTGTCCAGAGAAGAAAGTGCACAACCCAGTATGGATTTAGTCTTGTTGTGTGTGCAAATAAATCTTCAATGAAAAAAACATCTTAACGTGCTAATGTAGTGATATGCAGACGTATTTTAGAAGCCCAAAGACGTCATGACACATTGCTCAATCCAACATCAAATCTACCTAATCTCGGGGTGTTCTCTTCAAAATAGCCCACTCTATACAAATCACTATGGGAGAATGATGAGATTCAACATCAAATTCAAGAACTCCTCAACCAAAGAAAGCCCAAGAAAAACAACTCATGTTGTGGAGAACTTATTGTCCTTGCACCAAAGAAGGATGGTACATGGAACCTTTGCATTGACTATCAAGTCCTCGATAAATTTACAATCAATAATCGGTATTCTCTTCCACACATTAATGATATTCTAGACCAA
>SNQJ01S0085272.1:0-22911 GCA_010110895.2 Picea sitchensis | reverse complement strand
TGGTGCTTCCAATGAATGTAATTCTTAAAGACATATAAGAAAAAACATTATGTGGTTTTCTCCCACTTTGCATTTCCACGTAAAAACATTGGTGTACTGTGTATCTGTATGATTGCTCATTTGTTCATTGTTTATTTACTCTGCAGCTATTGGATGATAATGCTACATTGATATAACACTTGCATTTTATGGTTAAAAATGATTAAATTTATCTATTACTAATTCATCCCCCCTCTCATTAATCCAACAATTATAACCTAAGTAATTATTTTGGGTTTTGAGCTGAGGTTACCATATTCATATGATTTCTCCAAGGTTACTTCATGTTCCAAGAAGTTTGTAGCAGGTTCTGGAAGGATTTCCCAGCTTGTTGTGTAAGTTTTAAAAGTCAAAATAATTTTTAAATTTAAAAAGGCACCTACAGAAAATTTCACAGCACGTGTTGTCAAAGGCGCTGCAAACTGGTAATTTTCGGACAGTTTGCAGTGAATTAGTACACAACAAATTCATTTTTGCATCATAAATTTTAAATTCTAATCTGGATGATTCTGAATGTTTTTGTGGCGATGAATCATAATATATTGGAATTTCTAACCAAAGCCCAACCTAACCCAGTTTGTATTTTGGGACAAAATTTGAAATCATCATCTACAAGAAAGTTTGTAGTGAATCCTGAAATAGTGTTGCAAACTCTAACAGTTTGATAAATATGAACTGTAGGAGGGGTGCCACATATCTGAGGGGGTTTGAATGGTTTCCTAGGAGGTATTTGGACATGAGGGACATGTGTTCCATCACCAAATCAAGCAGCATGACCTGTTTCAAAAGCATTTATCACAATAAACAAGATCCAAAAAAATAGGAGCTAGGTGGATTTTTTGTTTCACCTTGTTGTAACAACTCCTAGAGAAAAGGGAATCCAATGTAACCACTTGGGATTTGACCTATTTAGAGTAGGAAGGATTGATACACAATAGATAGTAGTGTTTTTTTTTAGGAAAGGTTGGAGTTCATGATCTAAGAGAGGAGAGAGCTTGAGGAGCAGTTTAGTTGCCTATTTGTAAGCCTAAGTGCCTATTTGTAATCACATTTTCTGCCATTAAAGATTCATGAGAGTTGTTTCTTAGATTGTATTCTTTGTTTTCCATTTTTTTTTTATCTTCTTGATTGAATATATTGCAGGTTTTGAGGATCAAAGGTTGCCTTTGATTAATGGAACCCTGAGCAGCAAAGGATCTGTTGTAGATGGCTTGTTAATCATTGTTTATGTTCAAGAATTTTTCAATCTATTTTGTAGAGAGGATCTTTGTTTAGTAGACATTCTTCTTTTGTTCACTTTCCTTTCTTCTAATCATCATCATATAAGCTCTTAAGTTGATATTTAGCTTGATTTCCTTCAATCTGCAGATCATTGATCTATAGTTAGATTGTTTTCCTCTTTCTTGTTCTTTCTTGTTCTTTCTGGTTGATACACCCAATTTAAATTGATTTAAATTTTAAAATTATGATGGGTATTAGGATTATTCTTAAAGCAGTCTAAGAACAACTTCTAGTGCTAAAATTTTTGGTGTCGTTGTTGGGGACGAAGTTGAATATCTTCCCTGGGTTATACTACAAAGGTCATTACCAGTTCTTGATGGTGAGCAAGGATTGGTGACAGAAAAGACTGCATACATTTTCACCTGGCAACTCCACTCCATGAATAAATAATCTATTGGTGATTTCACTGATTTAGGATGACAAAGGCCATGGAGGCTATATTGGCACGAAGGTTTTCACCTCTCAATTTTTCAGTTGTCCCTAGTTTTCCAAATCTAGTGTCTCCTCCATAAGAATGGATGGTTTATGTTCTTGTTTTCAAAGAAGATAAGGAGGATAATCCTTCCCAACATCTTGTTACATTTCATCAATGCATGGATCAACTAGGCATACTTCATGAGAATGTATTGATGAAAATTTACATGTACTCTTTAAAGGGTGGTGCATGAGAATGGTATTTTTCTCTTCATGCTTCTAGCATATGTTCCTTGAGATATTTACATGTTGCATTCAACAAACATTGTAAAAGGTACTTTCCACATGAACTACTTCTTGAATATTGTTGTGAAAAATATGAATCTTGAGCTCAAAGGAAAATAGATTTTTCCTCTTATGATGAACTTTATGAAGGTCTTGCTGAAACAAAAATTAAAGAAGAGTTAGTTTGTGAAGAAAACATTTTAAACTCTTCTATTAAAGAGTAGCTTGAAAAATATGGTCATGATCTACACTTTTTCGATCATTGCATTTACCTTTCATACTGCATGTCCAAGATCAACAATTGTTAAAGAAGGAATCTTTAGATCTTGAAATAAGTGATAGTCATGTGCAAGAAAAATTGATCATGAAATGGTTGAAGAGATTTTTCAAGATAAAAAACTAGTAGATCATGTTAACCGGTGTTTAAAGCAACATTTTTATGACATATTTGAAGTTGAAAAACTCCATTTGCTAGTTATGAAGAAGAGAAAGTGTCTTTTCAACAAAATTTTGTTGCAGTATCATACAATGAGCCCATCATTGAAAAATCTTATGAGCATATTTCTCAAGTTTTATCCCTTAATGGTCAACCTTTGTTTGATCACTATGGAGACAGTGATTTTGAAGAAGATGAACAACCACTACTTTGTGAAGATCAAAGATTTAATATTTCTAATCACGAGTCAAAAAGATCTCAGGAGAGGCGGTGTAGTTCCAAAAGGAATATGCCACATATGTTCGGTCATAAAGAACAAGTTGAAGATTACCTTGCAGAACATTAGTTAGATGAGCATAATTGGTAAAAGAAATTACTTCATCAACTACCACCAGAGATCAACAAGTCTTCATTCATCATTCTTGTACTTGAATCTGCAACAAATATTGAACTACATGTGATCAATAGTGATATCAGCCTACAACAATTTTCAGTTTTGCAGACAAATCAAATTATAGAAGATCTAACACTAAGACAATTTTATTTCTTAGATCAGTTTGAGGTTTTTTATAAGTTTCAAAATCCAATAGCATCGTGGATGGATTCGTCATTTCCACAGATCCAAAATGCTGCAAGTTTGGGCATCTCATCAATTTGCAGTTGTGAGAACATGTTTTTTGTGGAATTTTTGTTGTTCATGATATGCTCTCTTCATGTCTTCTTACTTAGATACAAACAAGGATTACATTTCATCAGTGAGATGATTTTATGGCTTCATTGGAAATATAATTAAACTTGATCAAGAAACAATTCAGTTGATTGGAGTAGGAGTAGGAGTGTACACAAATAATCTTTATGTGCAATTTTTTTTTTTTTCAGTTTGTGTACAACATTCAATTTGCATAGTGTGGTCAGGTTGCAGTCTGAGAATATGTTCGGATTTCAATAAATAAGAAAAGGAGCTCCTCACTCATTGTTTCGCAAGGATCAATGGATAAGGTATTGGGACTGCCATGTTCTTGGAGCCTCACATGGAGGTCTCCATCCCCTGTGGAACCAGATGTTAACACATAGGATGTACATGATTCAAGGTATAGAAAGTTGATCAGAGTACAGTTACAAAAGTCTTTCATTCATGATGGTGGTTGTCATCATTAGCAGAAGAGGGAAAGTTTTGGTCATATTTATTTTGGCCCTTGACCAAGTTATGAGAATCCTTGGTCATGATTGACCTATTTTGGGACTTAGACAGCCTGTTGAAGGCGAAGCACAATCCGAAGAAAAGATCGTGGGATCTCGGCCCCTTTTTAGGGATTTTTGGGTTTTGGGCTATGTAACGGGTATGGGAATGTCGTCCCATGGGTTTACCCATGTTTAGGCCCATTTTGTAATGTATAAATAGAATTATAGGCAAGGTAAGAAGAGAGAAGGTATTTTGGTACCTTACTAAGTGCTAAGTGCTAAGTGCAAGTGTGGATTGTAGATGCTCTGTGCATACTGTGTGAGACTTGTAGAGATAAGTGCAAGTGATTGTAAGAGACTGTGGAAAGTATTTGTGTTGTAAATCGGGGAAGGAGAATCTACCGAAGTGTGTGCAAATCTCCTATCCTATGTGGAGTAATATCTCATGGCTCTGTGCATGTAGAAGATTGACATAAGGAAATAAAAGAGAAGAAGAGTTGGTGGACGTAGCTCTAGGCTGGGGGTGAACCACATATATCCTGTGTTGTGGTTTCTTTGTTCTTTATGGTTTTTCTCTTGTTCATGTGATTAAATGCTTAGTGCACTGATATATGCTTAGAAGAATCTAATATGATAGCTTAGTGTTGAATAATGTGAATGAATGTTATATCTAATCTATGTTGATGTGCTTAGTTCTTGAATATATCGGATATGTGTGAATACTGTGTTGCTCTGTTATTATGGTTTATCTTCACTGTAAAATAAGGCTGGATATTAATGAACTATAAATGTTAAGTGTTATGTAAACGTGTTGTAATCACATATCAGTGTCCCAGCTAAGGTTGCAAACACCTGAGTCCTGCAACCACCCCTGCCTCTACCTCGGGTGAGACTTCATCTGCTTCGCAGGTGTTGTCGAAAGGGCCAGTAGTTAGGGTTTTGTTGGTGCTCTCTTGATCATTGAACCTTGGGTCTACCCCTGTGCCAACAAATGGTTCTGTTGTCAGGACCTGAAAATGTGATTGTTGGGGACTGAAGAAAATAAAGCTTTGTGCGTAGATCTGTTGCCCTAGTGCGCAATATTCTACTTGACTTGTAAATATCTGTGTTGAGAAGAGAAGTTAGATATGAAGAAAAGAGGTAAGATCATGAATATTTGTGCTCTGATAAAGGTAAAGTGAAAAAAAAAATGATTAAAGAGGCAAGATCTGAAGGCTTTGTGCTTTGTTAAAGGTAAGATAAGTGGAAATTTTTGTTTCAAAAGAATGGATCTAGGTATGTTTGATAAAAAAATTCCTAGCTTGAAAAATAGGGCACAACTAGATGAAAGAAGGTTTGATATGAGTAGATCTGATATAAATAGTGAAAGATATGTTATCCCTATGCATAGAAAGAATGTTTGGACTAACAAATGAATGCAGGACCCTAGAAAGAATTTTTTGCAGGTTAGCTACTATGATCCTAGTGCGTAGTATAGGAAGGGTTGGGGATCATTTAAGAGAAAGAGATGATTAACTCTTTGTTACAGTTGCAGAAGATCGGTACATCTTGCTAAGGAATGCCTTGGTAGAAGACCTAGTTGTATTTGTTGTCAAGCTATGGACCATGAAGTTTTGGATTTCCCTAGAATGATTTCTAAGGTTGAAAGAATGAATATGAGACAAGATAACCCTGAGGAATATCAAGAAACTAAGACCATGGAAGAACCCCAGAAAGAATTAGAGAATGTATTGCTACAAATGAAAGAAACCCTGAATGATCACAGAAATATCAAATTATCAGAGAGCTTCAAAGAAAAAGAATGCATAGAGACAAGAATAGGAGACTTCGACATTGAATTTTTTCTGGATGAAGAAACACAGGTGAATATCATGACAAAAAGGACTTGGGAAATTTTAGGAAAGCCTGTTATGATTCCTTCATTGGGGGGAATAGGATTATTTAGAGGAAAGTTGATAACCCTATGTGGAATACTCACCCAGATATCTATGAATGCCCATGGAACTTCAAAAGAAGAAGATTTTGAGGTTGTTAAATCTATTGAGAACAACGCCCCATTTTCTATATTACTAGGAAAAAATTGTATTGAGAAAGATTGGGCCAGAAGAAAAGAGAGAAATCCTTAGAACAAAAGAAGCAAGAATTAAAATATTTCATGACTATGAGGATAGCACACTTGATTGAAGAATAGGAGAACAGATAAAAGTTGTTCAGAACCAGAAACTTGGATGTTGAAGTGGAAGGCACACAAGAAGACTCACCGAAGAGTAGATCACCTACCCCAGACAGAGAAGAAGTATTGGCCTTGAACCCTATGAAAGAATATCAACAACGCGGAGTTACTATGCTAAAAGGAGATAAGAATTAGAATGGAAAGAGGAATACTGAGATAAATATTATATGGAAGAAGGATAGAAAGCTCAATAAGAAGAGAGCAAAGATATAAAAGTTATAGAAGGTTCCAGAAGGGACTTCGTAGAAGGAAAGTTTGCAAACATGGAACTTCGTCGAGATATCAGAACAACGCAACATGGTACTTCACCATGGCAAAGAAATATAGTCATTGAAAGCATTATAACCGTTAGCCCAACACCCTGAACGGTTAGAATAACAGTTATGGCTTGAAAGCTCACCATCAAACCGTTGGGATCGCGCCACAATGGATAGAACCGCATTGATGAAGGCCTCTCATCCGTTGGAGAGATCTATTACATCGTGTCTACTTATTTCATCGACTTTTGCACCAAGAACACTTTTGCAAATTGTATCCAAGCCAACCCATTACTATCTCGTTGTGTTTATTGAGATCAACACCTATTTTATTTCTTTGAGTACTCATTCATCCACCTGAGTTATCCGATATAAAAGTGCATGTCAGATGATCTCAAAGCGGCAGAGAAATTCGTTGAAGAGAAGAGACCAATGGCAAAGAAGATCAGAAGAATTAAGGAAAAGTAACACCGCCTAGGGATCCTGTTGATGAGGTTGATCCCTCAAAGAAAAGAAAGGTTTCCCCCATGAAACCCACCTCATGGAAGAATTCAAGAGCGAGCAAAACCATGACGTGAACCATGCTCACGGTCGATGACTTCGACTTCATCATTGTAGATGTAGCATATGCCTCGTAGGACATCTTGCAGAAACATGAAGCCAAGCAAGAAGAGATGTATGACATAATCGAGGTTGAACTCAGAGGGGTATAGGAGGCCCTTCAATCCAGCCGTGTAGTATCCACTGCGCCCCCATCATCAAAAGCACCAGATTTGGGAGATGAGCCTGCCCAACTCCGCAAACTAGCTGATGCGACCGAAGCTCAACTTTGTCATTCACAGGAAGAAAGAGAACATGACATAGAGGCCCTAAATAAAGTTCAAAAGGTAGTCATAGAGCAACACCAAGTTGCGCAGCAGGAGAAGGTTTCTCTTCAAACAAAGTTTGAAGAGAAGAAAGCACAAATCCAGCAAGAGAAAGAGAAGTTGCTCGCAGAATAGCTTGGATTCAAAGGAGCAATCAGTAGATCACTTTGCTCTGTGACAGGCTTAGAGAAAAAAGAGAAAGAACCAGTAGAGCATCAAGTAGCACAGCTTGCAGAAGCTATCTAGTAGCATCAGCAGAGAATCACATATCTAGAGCTACAAACAGTTCCCAACACTCTGCAGGATGTACGAGATCAAAGAGAAGCAATTGCTCGAAGAACAGTTGAGAGAATCAAGGCCCTCACCATGGAATGTAAACAACTAAGTGATCGCAGTGCCCAGACTTATGAGTGAATCACTAAGGATACTGAATTGAAGGCACTGGAGTCTCAACTCCAGGAGGAAAAGCAGTTTGCAGAAACAACATAGGCGTAGTTGAATCCCCTGTCAGTAGTCAAGAGGATGAAGCAATCCTAAGAACAGTGCACTGCTTAACAGCAGGTCCACACCATTCAGATAAAAGTCATGGAAGTGACTCAGAGGCTCCAACCAATACAGGATGAGGCTTGCCAACTGTTTGCGGATATTGAAGGCCAAGGAGTAGAACTGGAGAAAGTTGTCACTGCAGCTGAACAATGCTTGGAGGGACCTATCAACGAAGCAGTTATCCAAGATTTCACTGAGTAGGAGGTCGTGGCGCAGCAACAAGTCGAAGCAGCTCGAGCCAAGCTCGAGGATTTTGAAGAAGAGCTACCTAGATCAGAGTGACTCGGGATGAGTCACAGGTGAGTGTTGGGGGCATGTTGGCCCTTGACCAAGTTATGAGAATCCTTGGTCATGATTGACCTATTTTGGGACTTCGACAGGCTGTCGAAGGTGGAGCGCAAGTCGAAGTAGAGATCGCAGGATCTTGGCCCCTTTTTTATGGATTTTTGGGCTATGTAACAGGTATGGGAATGTCGTCCCATGGGTTTACCCATGTTTAGACCATTTTTGTAAGGTATAAATAGAATTCTAGGCGAGGTAAGAAGAGAGAATGTCTTTTGGTACATTATTAAGTGCTAAGCGATAAGTGCAAGTGTGGATTGTAGACGCTTCGTGTATATTGTGTGAGACTTGTAGAGCTAAATGCAAGTGATTGTAAGAGATTGTGGAAAGGCTTTGTGTTGTAACTCGGGGAAGGAGGATATAGTGAAGTGCACGCAGATCTCATGTCCTCTGTGGAGTAAGATCTCATGGCTCTGTGCATGTAGAATATTGGCATAAGGAAATAAAAGAGAAGAAGAGTTTGTGGATGTATCCTCGAGCTGGGGGTGAACCACGTATATCCTGTGTTGTGGTTGCTTTGTGATTTATGGTTGTTCTCTTGTTCATGTGATTAAATGATTAGTGCACTGATATATGCTTAGAAGAATCTAATATGATATCTTAGTGCTGAATAATGTGAATGAATGCTAGATCTAATCTATGTTGATGTGCTTAGTGCTTGAATATATCAAATCTATGTGAATACTGCATTGCTCTCTTATTAGGGTTTATTTGCGTTGTAAACTAAGGTTGGATATTAATGAACTGTAACTGCTAAGTGCTCTGTAAAGGTGTTGTAATCACAGATTGGTGTCCCAACTAAGGTTGTAGACATATGAGTCCTACAACCACCCATGCCTCTACCTCGGGTGAGACTTCATCTTCTTCGCAGGTGTTGCCGAAAGGGCCAGTAGTTAGGGTTTTGTTGGTGCGCTCTTGAGCATTGAACCCCGGGTCTGCCCCTGTTCCAACAATATGTCTCTCAGTTTAAATTCTTCATATAGTCTTTCATTACCTATTATCATCATCCAAATGAAAGCTTATATTTATTTCTTGTAACCATTGTATATTGCTGCAAACTATTACATATTTTATGTGTTGCAAACTCATTGCACTTATCAAAAGCCTACATTATTGGTATCCTAACGTTTAGCAATCTTCAAGTTTGTTATATTATACCAATAAGAGAAAATTGTAGTTTCCTCTTACAACAGTAACCTCATCCACTATATTTTTGATGATGTTGCAAATTGTGCGTTGTGAACCCTCTGTTTTCTGATAGAGCAAACCCTCCTCAACTGATATTTATTCAGGTCCAAGGTTTTAACCTTTCAAAAAACATTTTTCTCCTCATATGTGGAAAGTCTGGCAAGCTTGTCATGAAAACCTAGTCCAACTTATGTTGTGAACTTAACAAGTGCACCACAAACCCTCTGTTTTACACAAAGTTTCTTCAAATTCTACTTGTATGCAGCCTTATCCAAGTTGGATTTATGTTCTTCTTTTCTCACCTCCTACTTGTAGCATGTTCATCCTCAAATTGTTGGTGTGCATATGATTATAACCTGAGTAATGATTTTGGGTCTAAACTGAGGTTACCATATTCATATGATTTCTCCAAGGTTATTTCATGTTCCAAGAAGTTTGTAGCAGGTTCTGGAAGGATTTCCTAGCTTGTTGTGCAAGTTTTAAAAGTTAAAATAAATTTTAAATGTAAAAAGGCACCTACAGGAAAGTTTGCAGCGCATGTTGTCAAAGGCATTGTGAACTGGTAATTTTGGGATAGTTTGCAACGAATTAGTACACATCAGAGTCATGTTTTCATCATAACGTTTAAATGCAGATATGGGTTCTTCTAAAAAAATTTGTGGAGATGAATCATAATGTATTGGACTTGCTGACCAAAAATAAACCTGACCCAGTTTATTGTTTGGGAGAACAATTGAAATCATCATCTATAGGAAAGTTTGCAGTGAATCCTGAAATTGTGTTGCAAACTCTAACAATTTGATAAATACGAGCTATAGGAGGGATACCACCTGTTTGAGGGGGTTCGAATGGTTTACTAGGAGGTATTTGGACATGAGGGACATGTTTTCCATCACCACATCAAGCAACATGACTTGTTTAAAAAGTAATTTATCACAATAGACAAGATCCAAAAAAATAGGAGGTAGGTGGATTTTTTGTTTCATCTTGTTGTAACATCTCCTAGAGAAAAGGGAATCCAATGCAACCACTTGAGATTCGACCTATTTAGAGTAGGAAGGATTGATACACTATATATAGCAGTGTTTTTGTTGAGGAAAGGTTGGAGTTCATGATACAAGAGAGGAGAGAGCTCGAGGAGCAGTTTAGTTGTTTATTTGTAAGCCTGAGGGCCTATTTGTAATAACATTTTCTGCCATTAAATATTCATGAGAGTTGTTTCTCATATTGTTTTCTTTGTTTTCCATTTCTTTTGTTATCTTCTTGATTGAATATATTTCAGGTTTTGAGTATCAAAGGCTTCCTTTGATTAATGGATCCCTGAGAAACAAAGGATATGTTGTAGTTGGTATGTTAATCATTGTTTATGTTCAAGCATTTTTCAATCTATTTTGTAGAGAGGATATTTGTTTAGTAGGCATTCTTCTTTTTTTCACTCTCATTTCTTCCAATCGTCATCATATAATCTCTTAACTTGGTATTTAGCTTGATTTCCTTCAATATGCAGAGTGGTTTTGACTCCATGACCAATGTTAGATCATTGATTTGCAGTCAGACTGTTGCCCTCTTTCTTGTTCTTTCTTGTTGATCCACCAAATTTAAATTGATTTAATTTTTCAAATTATGATGGGTATCTAGCTTGTTATTAAAGTAGTCTAAGAAAAAATTCTAGTGATAACAGTTGGGACCCCTATTTTTTGAGGCCCCATGGTGCGATCTAGTCCTTACCTAACTTTCGGGGGTTGTGGTTTTTCAACTCCAAGGAACCTTGGCCTTCAAAAGCAAGCATAGAGTTAGCATTGAAATTGGCACAGGAAAAGGAAAACCATGAAGTTTTTTAGGGTTGCCAACATCTTATCTTGGGGGTTCTTAGATCAGAAGTTGACCCCAAATTCCCTTGGCCATGAATATTATGTTAGTAAATATGCAAGGGTTATGGGGTAGAACCAAAAAACTATCCCTAAGAAGATTCATTTTTCAAAATCATCCAGATGTTGTTTTTTCAAGGAGACCATGGATTTATGTCCTATAATCATCGAACTCAATAAAATGTTGTCGGGATGGGTGTTTTCTGGATTGGATGTTATAGGTTCTTCGGGTGGGATTATTATAGGTTTATCCTCCTTTGTTTCAATTGTTAATGTATTCTCTATGAAATCAAGGATTTGCACTAAGGTTTTCAACAAAAACCTAGACCGTAATTTTCTTCTATGAAACATTTATGGGCCTTATATTGATCGGGAGGACTATTGGAATTATCTGCTCAACCTCAATATATTGCATTCGAAGGTGATTATATTGGGTGGGGACCTCAATTTTACTCTATTTGTGAGGAGATATGGGGGGATTCTGTGAGAGAGGATTATTTGTCTCATTTCTTCTTAATAAAAATTGAACATAATGGCCTAGTCAAAATCGATCCAGTAGTCATCTGAACGACTTGGTTTAATAAAAGGAGTGGTCATAATAGTGTCCTTAAACTCTCGGATAGATTCCTTGTTCATCATTCTATCTTACAGGACATTGGTGAATTTAGATCATGGGTGGGGAAAATAATATGTTTGGACCATTTTCCTATATTTATTGAAGTGGACAAACCACACGACCTGATAGGGACCTCATTCAAATTTAATCCCTCCTGGATTCAATTAGATTAATTCCAAACCCTAGTTTTGGAAACTTGGGAGCACTATCAGGATAAGAAAGTTCACTCCTTGAGATTGAATATCAATTGGAGAGGATGTAGGGTGGTGAGCACTTGAGATAGTTGGCATCAATGGATTTGGACAAAGGTAGATTGTTGGAGGCTCGAAGACACAATATATATTTGGAACAAGAAAAGCAGTGGCACCTCAAGAGTCGAGTTCTTTGGTTGGCAGTAGGGGATCTCAATACAATATTTTTCCAAAAGTATACCCACCTCAGCTATATCTTCAATACTATTTGGGAATTTTGCAATGTTCATGGAGGGAAGGTTCGAGGCTTCTCAAACTTAGCATCACTTGGGGTTATCCATTTTCAATCCTTGTTAGAGGATCCCAATCAAAGAAATATTGATGATATAATGTGTATGTTATCATACTTTCCCAAAATGGTTATTTAAGAATAGAATCAATATTTTCTCTAAGATATTTCAAAGGAGGAGCTTAAGGAAGTTATTGAATATTTCAAAAAGGACAAGATCCTGGGGATGGATGACTAGACAACTGTATTCTTTGAGATTTTTTTTGACATTATAGGGGATGATCTACTTCAGGTCTATGAGGAAATTTGAGTCTCTGGTAAGGTTTTGGGAAGTATTAACTCGAAATTTATAGCCCTCATCCCAAATACAAATTGTCCAATGTCTTTAGATGACTTTCTCCCCATTGCCTTATGAAATTGCTTATATAAAATAGTATCCAAGATCATTGCAGTTCAGTTAAATCCCATCCTTGAAAATTTTATTTCTCCACAACAATTTGGATTTCTAAAAGGAAGACTCATCCATGAAGTTATTTTCTTGGCCTAGGAAGGCTTGCATACCATCAAAACTCAGAAGAAACTTGTTTCAATCATTAATACTGATATTTATAAGACATATGATCGATTCTCTTGGTTGTTTCTCATATTGGGTTTGATCTAATGGTGGTTAACTACAAAATGCCATGTGTCACTTATGTCACTTTTGTAGTTCTTATTAATGAAGTTGGATCCTCTTTATTTAACGATTCACGCAGGCTCCATTAGGGATGCCCATTATCCCCACATCTCTTTCTACTTTCGATGGACAATCTAAGTCATGTAGTTTTAGAAGCAAACAAAAATCATTTTCTTAAGGGTCTTCACATTGGAAGGAATGAGTGCCTGACTCATATTCTCTTTCTTGATGACATTTTATTGTTATTCTCTTGTGTGGAAGCAGAATGAAGAATGATTAAAAGTATATTAGATTCATTTTGTCTTGCTACAAGCATTGGTATTAATGTAAATTAATACACTATATGTTTCCCTGAGAATGAGGAGATTCCTCTCCAGGGATTGCATAAACTCCTCCCTTTTCAGGCTCATGATCTTCAAGGAAAACTAAAATACTTGGGATACAATTTGAAGCCTAACTACTATGGATCTGAGGATTGGAAATGTCTTGTTTCCATTATAGAGAAGATGATTAATTTATGGTGTAATCGCTAGATCTCCAAAGGTGGTAGACTCATAGTCATTAAATCCATCCTAGAAGCGATTCATGTTTACTGACACTTGTTAGCAAAGGTTCTGAAGGGAATTTTGGTTCGCATCCAGAAACTATGCTTTAATTGTCTTTGGAAGGGGTAGATAGAATACCTTGGATCAAATATGGTTAATTAGAAGACTATTTATGAAACCAAGGAACAAGGTGGTTGGGGTCTCAAAGACCTAGTTTTCCTTAGAAAGGCCCTGGCTACAAAATCTCTATGGGTTTTCCTAACACATGATATCCTTTGGAAATGTATTCTTCTAGAAAATTGCATATACCTGGAGACCATTTTATACTGGATTGATCAACCTAATAAATACACACAATGTGCATCAAACCAATGGAGGACTATGTCTTTTGATTTTCCATAATTGGTCAATTTATGGTTTGGAGAGTTGGATCTAGGAAAATGGTTCAAGCATGGCACGATGCCATTGTTGGATGTAACCAAAATATTTTCCTACCAAGGGAGATAATTTTATTTATTCAAGAGACTGGTATGTGCACTTTAAATTATCTGAGTGATCCATGACCCACCTCCATATGGTGTCAATGTTTGAAATTTGTGGAGGTATTGGGATTGAATGACAAGTGGCATCCTCATTGGAGGAATTTTGTTCAATAATTTCATAGAACACATGTCCATTTTTTCTATACACCTGAATAGATATGTAAATATACTTCAAAGATAACCCTTAATATTCAACAAGAATAAACCAAAACATTCACCAAGATATTCAACACAAGAATGTAGAGAAAACTCTTGATGTAGGGTAAAAAACTATATTAATCCTTATGGAAGGATAACACTTCTCAAGAAATTCTTGATACATTCACAATATTCTTCACCATTCTCCAATACATTGCTTACACTTCTTTTAATAGAATTCTCTATCTTCTAGGAACATTCTAGAGAAGGAATCTTCTAGAAAGCCTATTTATTTTATCTAACTACTATAGTGGGAATTATTTAATAATATAGTGGACCTAGTCCACCTTACATTGAATGGCCTCCTCTAATAATGCATAACCCCATTTCCATTGGGTACCTCCCTATTACCTACCTAGATATACAACATTTTTTGTGAGAAGGATGATGAATTAGTATAGGAATTTTTCAGCTCTAGCAGTCACTATGCAACCAAATTGGGTTATCAAGCCTTACTTTCAGCTGAGAAGGCTGTGGACAGGTGGTGGCACAAGAAAATATGGAAATTCCATGGTCCACCCAAATGCATAATTTTATTTTGGTTAGTTTTTTTCAATCATGTTTTGATATGGGATAAAACTCAACGTCCTGGGAAATAGGGACCGAGCATATGTATGTTATGTATAAGTCTCAAAGAAAGAAATAATCTTTTGTTCCACGTGTGTCCCTTTACATGAAAATTCTAGGATGATATTTGTGTACAGATTGGTGTGGGTCCTCTTTGGATCAAGGATTCGGTGGAGGATTGCTTCCATGACTTATTCATTGATCCTTCTTTGAAATAGTTTCATATTCTATCATTGTTGGTGTCTTGGAGTTCATGGATAGCTTAGAATGAAACCTTATTTGAGAATTAGGCTATGCTCATCTTTAAAATTGTTCACACCTATATGGCCTTTATTTTTTAATATAAGTTAAATCTCATGGTCAAGTCGACCTGGTCTGTGGATACTATGGAAATAAATAAAAATCTTCCTTGGGGTTTCTTTGAAGGAGTGTGGCAAGGGCAGCCTCATATTTGTGGTTTCAGGTTTTGCGTTTATATCTTGGATAAGCATTATGTCTTGGATAGGGGTAACATGGGGTCGAGATTAAACAACCAAGAATAATTTCAATCACTTCTCGACTTACTTCAATGTGCTACGAGCCACGATGTACAAAGCCTCTATGTATTTGGACACTCCAAAGTGGTAATATATTGGTGTTGGGCGAAGGCCTATTTTGAGGAAATACCCAATTTTAGTAAGGAAAGGCCTAATGTTGGGGAAGAAAAGTTGGCAGGAAAAGTAGCATGTGCGAGGAAAATCCGCATGCAAAGGAGGAAAGCATGCAAGGCCTGCAGGAAAGAAAACCTAACCATGGTAGGGTTAGGGTTTTGATAAGAGATTGTAATGGCTAATAAGCTTGTAAAATATTATAAATAAGAACCTAGGAGGTCTAGGTCAAGTCGGCTAGTTCTGTTTGACTCAAATACTAGTCCAGTGATTGTTCTTATATTGTTGTAAGTTGTTGAGTTGTAGAAGAGTCAAGTATTAGGCCAAATTTTGAGGGTTAGATCACAAGATGAGGAGCCTAGTGTGACCTAGTCCGCCTCACATAGGTTATTAAAAAATTTCAATGATTATATGATGGGGGATGTAGTGTGCGCAGTGCCATATTTTGCATAAATCTAAATAAAAGATCATAGAAACCAGATCTTTGTGGATGCATCCCGGGAGGGGGTGAACCATGGTAAATCATATGTTATCTGTAATGTTTCGTGCATATTTATCTTATGTCAGTAATTAGGGTATGAATGAATGAATGGTTGAGATAGATCTATTAGAATGCATGCATTGGCTTAAACAATGAATGAATCCTAGGAATAATAGATTGAAGAATCAGTTTAATGCATGAAGAATATGAAACACAATCCTTGATCCCCATTCACTCCTAGACTGCAAGGTAAGACTGTGCAGTGCACTGTGTTTCCTTCTAGTTTACTAGGAGGGTCAATAGTTTTAGAGGGTTTTGTTGGAAACCTGTTAAGATCAGAACCTAGGTCAACCCTAGGAGCAGAAGAGATAGAAACACTACAAATGGTTTTGTTTCTAACTGGAACTGCATGGGATTGAGTGGATGGGATCCATGAAAGAATCCCGTAGAGAATGAAAGTATAGAAGGGAATGTTCAGACCATGGAATCCAATGAAGGAAAATATTGAAAGATGGTTGAAAACAAAGGAGCTTGAGTTTGAGTAGAACGATAACAAAAACCCTAAACTAATACCACACAAATATCTTGATAGATACGTGTTTAGCGAGTTGCATGAGGTATTTTTATGTTATTTACCACATGTGTTGTAGGAGTGGATATTGAGGCTAAAATAAAACCACCCAACAAATCATATCAGATAGTTGGAGTGGAATCCTGGGGATATTGCGTAGTTACAACAGGTTAACAACAAATTCACCCGAGCAGTAGATTTCTGGTTAGATGGTATTGTTACAAGGTTTATCACCGAATTTGCAGTAGATACCGTGAACTCTTACAGTGCAGCAGAGAAAGAGTTCCTAAAAGGACCCAGAGGTCGGTATATCATATTTCTATATATGTCAATCAAGATTGTATTGTATAACAACAGTGTGATGACCATGGAATCAGATAGATAAACTTCCCTGCGTGCATGGGGGAAGGGGGGAAGAATTGATAAGAGGTGGAGAAATGGAGGAAGAGATGGATAATGGAAAGAAGAAGGATGTCATGGACCCAATCATGATGGATGAGGACCAAATAAAGTATATAATGGCAATATCTAGAAAGACGTGCAGTGGAGCACCCTACCAATATAATATGAATAATAAGAAGAGAGTCATCGTTGATAGAGAGGGCTTGGAAAGTGATGAGGAAGAGGTAGAGGATCTTCGGGCTGTGGAGAAGATTGAGAAAATGTTTCGCGCAACTTATGAAAGGAAAAAATGTGGTCCAAGGGTAGGAATATAAGGCAGAAATTCAATCCAGATCCATGTCAGTGTGGAACCCATAACTCCATGTGTGACTAGTACACCAGGAAGAACACCAGCATCTAGACAACCAAATTTTAGTAGCAGAGGAATGACGGGACAAGGATCTAGTCAAGGAGCATCAATTGGAGGATCCAATTCACGAAGTATTAATCAAATATCTACATCACGCGAAGGTAGTAGTTCAACACGGTTCAAAATGGCAGGACATGATCCCACCATCAAGTTACCATAATTTTGGGGAGAGGCATCAGAGGACCCTGAAAAAACACTTATTCATCTACAAGAAGACCTGGGAAGAAAAGTGGATCACAAATGAGGATACAAAACTTGTGCAGTTATCTATCATGCTAAGAGACCGCACAGTGGACTAGTATATTATCCTAGATGTAAATAGTCCACTAGGAACAACAAGGACTATTGCAGACGTGAAAAAACTACTCATAAATGAATTTCATAAGCCTAGATTAGAAGATCAGTATATGAATGAAATGATTGAAATCAGGAAAAAAATAGGAGATTCATTTTGGGAAATTGATCAGAAGTTTAAACGCTTAAAAGGTAAGCTTAAGTATGCAATTACTGACATGCAACATAGGCACTTGTTTGTCAACTCTCTGCTACCACATTTGAAATATCCATTAAGATAACAGAAGTTCCAAACTCAAGCAGAGGCTCTGCAAGCAGCCCTACAACTGGAAGAAAACCGGTATGAGAATACAGACCCATCAATAGAGGAGTTGAAGGAGGATATGAAGAACCTCACATTTCAACTAAACTAGAATAAGGGCAAAGAGAAAAGAGAAGTTGTTTGGTGTACCACATGCAGGATAGAAGGACACCACAAGAATGAATGTCCAAGTTTCACGCAATACATGGAAAAAGGAGTACCAAACCCTTTTCCAACAGGACTATGGTGTGAGATCTATAAAATGCATGGGCATGATCCATATCATTGTCTAATGATGCATAAGTATCATACAGTACCCAAGAGTTCATATTGCAATTTGTGCAAGTCAGTTGGTCATGATGATAAAGATTGTAGGGGAAAGAAATTTATATACTTATAGAGTGCATGAAAAAATGATGATAGGGAAAGTTATACCTCAATTCAACCAGGTACCACCTCCATATAACACTGCGCAGCCACAATAAAAAACTATGAATCCACAGTATAAGATCGCGCAGTATAATCAAGTACCTCAGTACAATGCACCGCGAGGAGATAAAGATGGATACAGAGGTGGAGGACGATGTAGAGGAGGATTTGGATGAGGCATAGGTCCAGTAGTGTGCCACAACTGCCAGCAGCTAGGACATCATGCAAGGTAATGTGCACTTCCACCAGTGACATGCATGTATTGTCACGCAACAGACCATGAAACAGAAGATTGTCTGACACTCTTGGGGAAGATACAAGAAAAGAGGAACCAGAACAACCAGAATATATAATGGATTTCTACAGAATCCGTGGATGATGGAAGAAACATCAATATAGTCACATGAGGAGGATCTAAGACAGGAACTGATGTAGTAAGACAAGATCCATCGCAACACCAATGGGTGAAGAAGAATATTGAACCACAGAAGCAGTTTGATGCATGAAAAGAAAAAGAAACATTCAAGGAAGCAAGACAAGAGTTCCTCAATTAAGATGTTTCATCTACATCAACCGTGCAACACACTCAGAACATACCAATGTACAAAATTCCATCCTCAATGGACCACACCAGTGAAGCACAACTTGTAGACCAAGTAAGTAACATAAGAAATTTTCTGCAATCATGTGTTAAATTATTAAAAGATCCATCATCTGTCAAAATCTTACAAAATCTGCTAGAAAGATGTAACACAAAGGAAGAAGGGAAATTAGAGTAGAAAATAGTCAATCACCTCCATACAAGGAGGAGAAGCAAGGAATTCAGACTTAATGCTAATATTGGGGATTTCAATATGGGGGATATTATACTGGACTTAGGCTCTGAAGTAAATGTTTTACCTAAGAAGACATGGAAATGTATGGGAGAGCCCGCATTAGGATATTCACATGTCCAGCTGAAATTAGCAAACCAACACATATTTTTACCAATTGGAAGGCTTAAAGGTGTGGTAGTATATTTGGATGGAGTGCACACTAAGGCATACTTTGAATTAATTGAGATAGTATATGGCACAACACCTTATCCAACATCGCTTGGATTGGATTGGGTATTTGATAACTAGGCCATAATCAATCTGAAGACAAGGAAAATGGCATTTGAATCGGGATAATATAGATTCATTGCGCCATTAGACCCTTAAGAAGGAGAAATATTGGTAGAACCCACTTGATTAGATATGGAGGAATTAAACCAATTGTACAGAACCACCACGCACGAAGAATATTATGTTAACCCAAATGCAGATGGGGTACTCAGCTAGAGAAGCATCGCATCATGTGCTTTTGAATCAGATACAGGTTTGGAGAATTGGCAACAGAGATTACATGAAGTTTCCACAAGAAGATGTGCAAGAATATATCGCACAGTAAGATGGGTTGGTACAAAGATAAGAGAACCTCTCAGTTTTCATGGGGTAAATGACTTAGAAGAATTCCTGAAAAAATATGAAGAAGAAGTGTCAGAAAATCAGAGGCTCTTAGCCCTAGATATTGGACTCAAGGCCACACTTGCAATATGGTGGGGTGCACACAAAGAAACAATCTAGGACTTGTACCAATGTAAACGGCTACTGCGCATTATATTTGGCACAGAATAGGGGAGCAATAAAATGCAGAGGTGTGATGAGAAATGGACACCAGCAGAACACTTGGAGAAGTGAATAACACAATGGAGAATGACACCACCATAAGAATGGCCTCATCACTTCATCCACACACTGGAAGGAATCCTGGAGAACTGGTATGTAGACCAGGAGATGCGTAGAGGCACTATAGAACGAACAACCTTACAGAAAAACTTTTTAGTAACCTTCTCATTTGAACATGAGAACCCCAACATGGATTTAGCACTGAAGGAGATAAGAGGTGTGATATTTATTGATGAAACAGAAATTTAAATCATGACAGAATATCAATAGCAGTGCATTATCATCTTCTTGTTATCCGATTCGGTATTCTTTTGACATGTCTTCCACAGATCTTACCCTCTTTTAACCGATCCCCTCTACTCAATCCTATACTGTTACAACCGGAAATGGAACCATTTTTTGGTTTGTTATCTGAGTTTATACCTTTAACATGATTGACCTAGGTTCAGTAGCTCAAGTGAAAGATGAGTTGGTTGTAGTTGGGGAGGTTATTTCGAATTCAGAGTTGGTGAGGATATCCTTGAAAGGCTTCACTAAGGAATGGGAAGTCTTGGTGAAGTGTGTAATGGGTCGTGAGCATCTTCCATATTGGAGTAGACTGTGAGATGATTTCACTCAGGAGGAGATTCGGGAAGGATCTCAAAGCAATGGACAAAAGGGATATGGAGCTGATGAAGAGAATGACTCTCTTACTGCAAAGGGCAAGGGGAAGAAGAAAGGAAATTCTAGGAGGGACTTGAGTAAAGTCAAATGTTATTGTTGTAACCAGTTGGGGAACCTTGCTTCTCAATGTCCCGAGAAGAAGAAGAAGAGGAAGGAACATGAGGGGCCTGATACAGCTACTACAATAGCTATGGAGGACTTTTCATTCAAGTTTGATATGGACTTTTCTTTGGTAACTCTAGTATCCAGTGTCGATAGTGGTGGATTTGGGGGTGATAATAGGTGGATTGAGAACAGTGGAGCCTCTTGTCACATGACGGGAATATGGAAAGTATTCCTTATTATCACATAGACAGGTCTTGACTGGTTGGTGGAGAGTGAAGGGGGTATGGCACAAGTTGTACGTGGAGTTGGAAGGGTTAGATTTTTGACTCGAGTATGGAGGACTCTTGGAGGTTGATGGAGTTCTCTTTGTTCTAGGGTGTAGGGTTAACCTGCTCTGGGTCTCATCCTTGGAATATGTTGGATATTGTACATTGTTCAATAGGGGACATGTATTTATCTAGAGTGAGGGAGTGGATCTGATTGAACCACAACTTATTGTTGATCGGATGGATAGGTTGCACATGTTGCAAGGACAACCTTCAGGTTATGATTCAGCATCGGATGAGGAGCAGGAGGCTCCTAAGACTACAGTGGTACCAAGGATTCAGTATTTCATTCTGAGGGAAGAGAGGGGGTCTCTTTATAGCCCTGGTAGGAGGCTCAGCCAGTGCGAGGGTGTTGCAACTCAGAGTGGGAGGATGGACTCTCTGAGGAGCTCTAGGTTTAGAGTAATTGTCATGAGGATATCTTCTAGTTCAATTTTTGTGCAGGTGTTGGGGATGGCTCTAGGATCAGAGGGAGCTACTACTCCTAATAGTGTGATGGAACCAGATGATGGTGATGGCATTGAGTACATCCCTTGCTAAGAGGGAGTGTTATTTTTTATAGCTCGGGAGGTACTCTGCATGTTTTGTCTTGTATGCAAAAATAGCCTTATATTTGCACTACTAGGCACTTGACTTTGTAATGGGTTTTTATAAAGTTGTAATAAAGTGGTTCTTTTATTAAAGTGACTTTTTATAAAGTATACCTTCTAATATTAAAGTGACTTTATTTCATAAAGTGCACTTATGTTATAAAGTGAATTTGTACTTTAATATTTTAAGTGATTTATTTTGGAGGGATTGAATCATGTCCCTTGATCATGTAAAGGCAAGATTAGATCTTGGCCTTTGGATTTAGGGATGGGGAAGGTGAAAAGACACATGGAAGGTGAAAGGTCACTTTCAAATTATAAGAGAATGCATTAGGTAGTGTGCAAGACAATGAGAAGATATGGAGAGATTTGAGGAGGAGAGGAAAGGGCAAAAACCTGGGCGCATTTCCCAAGGTGATTTTCTATGTGAAGTTTTTGAGTTATTTGTTGATGTTGGAGGTCGTACTGTACAGATCCGTACAGTCTATACAACAAGAACGAGGGCACAAATTTCGAGGTTGTTAGTGGGCATGAATTTTGAGGCTGATTGAAGTGTTTCTTACTACAGAAGGGGTCGTACATTTTTGTCAGTACAGATGATTTTGGGAATGAATTTCAAGGTGTTGTACAGTCAAGGGAAGTCGTACAATAGTACGGTTTTGGCATGATTCTCTAGGCAGAAAATTGGGGACTGTTTTGGGTGTTGTAAGTGAGTTTTTCCTTGTTGGAAATTGTATGTTGTTGCTAATATAACTTTCCTTAAGCTAATAAAATCTCTCTCTCTTTGGGTTTCCCCACATTGGGGTTTTCCCTATATGGTTGCCTAAATCTCTGAGTATTATATGGATGTGTAATTGATTTTCAATGTGTTTATTCCACTGCAAAAGTGCTTAGCAATGTGTATTTTTGCTTATGACATTTTCTGAATGTGGGTTTAATGCATATCAGAGTTCATAGATGAAAGTTATCTCTAGGTTTCTAAGTGTATGACAGAATACAGTGCATGAAGATTTTGTCATTAAATTTCTATACATAGATCGAAGAAAAACCCTAGAAAGAGCATGAAAGCCTTAGCTCTGGTGCGTGACAGTCTGTACCAGGGGTGGATATTGTTGATGCCAAAACTATGAAGTGTTAATACCAACATCTCAACCTCTCATGAGGCTAGGTGGGAAGAGGCAGGAATTTTACCTTAAGTTTTAAGCGCCAAAAAGAAAGCACATTGGACCCTAAAGCTAAGAGTCTAAGCATGAACTTATATTTATGATTTTGTGAGTATTTAATTTTTATATGTTTTGAAACTTTGTAATTTTTTTATATTTTTGCTTAAGTGCATGAAACATAAATTCAATCAAAAGTTAGTGTGAAAATAGAACAAATGCTAAAGTGAAACATTTAAATGGAATAAAGAAACTTAAAGATT